>JAOTBB010001293.1:1268769-1280247 GCA_025629985.1 Chamaetylas fuelleborni
TGGAGCTGGGAAATTCAAGGGAAGGTTCATTCTCCTGCACCCTGGAGATTTTAAAGCTCCTGGAGGACATTTTGCTCATCCCAATTTGCAGAAAATCTGTGGCTGCCCCTGGATCCCCGGGAGAGCCCAAGGTTGGACACTTGGGTGGGGATGGAGTTTAAAGTCCCTTCCAGACCATTTTGTGATATTTAAGCAGAATGAGCCCAAATCCCTGCCCTTGGTGCCAGCTCCCCATGGGGAGAAATCGGGAATCTGCAGCTCCATAAAACACAGACCTGCCTCCTCTAAATCCCCTGAAGGCACAAAAAAATTCCCTTTCCACAATCAATCACCTCTTATCAATTCACAATTACTTCTTATCAATTCACAATCAGCTCTTATCAATTCCAAATCGCCTCTTATCGATTCAGAATCATCTCTTATCAATGCACAATCGACTCTTATCAACTCAAAATAATTTATCGATTCACAATCAATCACTTCTTATCAACCTCACAATCAGTTCTTGTAAATTCCGAATCACCTCTTATAAATTCACAGTCAATCACCTCTTATCAATTCAGAATAATCTCTTATCAATTCACAATCAATCACTTCTTATCAACCTCACAATCAGCTGAATCTCAATTTCTTTTAGCACTGCTCAGCTTGTCTAGAGTTTCTATGAAGAAAGAAAACAGAGACAATTAAATAAAAATAATAGTAATTATTATAATTAATTAATTAATTAATTATCCCCTAATAAAGAAGAGAATCATTAATGACCAGATTATTGCCGTGCTAAATGAAGCAGAACAAGTTTTTTTTTAACATTTTTTTTAGCATTTGTCAGCTTGCCAAGAGCTTTTATGAGGAATTAACAAAGAGATAATTTTATAAAAATTACAGTAATTATTATAATTAATTAATTATTTTCTAATAAGTAAGGAAAGATTCACTGATGACTGGATTATTGCTGTGCTAAATGAAGCAGAACAAATTTTTTAACAGCCTAATCTCCATTTCTTTTAGCATTTAACAGTTTGCCAAGTTTCCATGAGGAAATAACAAAGAGATGATTAATAATATAATATTTATTATAAATAATATATTTATTATAAACAATATATTTAATATATTGAATATTATATAATATAATTTAAAATAATTCCCATATTTTCCGGGTTTTTTTGAGCCCACAGATTTTAGCATTGATCCAAGAGTTTCCATGAGGAAATAAAGAAGAGATAATTAAATAAAAATTACAATAATTCATTAATTAATCCCTAATAAAGAACAGATTAATTAATGACTGGATGAAAACGCTGAGCTGAGCAAACACAGCCCCTCCACCTCCTGGGGAATCCACCTCACATCCCAAAGGCTCCTGCTCCAAATTTTCCCAGTTTGGAAAATTCCAGACTTGGCATTTTTGTCTCCCCATCTGGATAATTGAATTCCTCCTTCCCCAAAGCCCTGATCCCCTCCCAGGAGCGCTCCCACAGAATATCCCACAAATTTGAAATCCCAAAAAACGCCCCTGGCAGCTTTTGTTTGCTTTTCTGGTTAACCAGCTTTACTCCTCCACCTCCTCCGTGTTTTTCCAGGAAGAATATTCCGTGCAGACCCCACAATTAAATTCCAGACAGAGATCTGGGTTCTTATGAAAGACAAACCAAAAAAAAAACCCAAAAAAACCAACAACCCAAAGTGCTCAAAATATATTTGACCACCCAAAAATGAGGTGAGGATCCTTCCAGGCAAAGGGGGAAAAAATATCCAAAAATAAAAAGCTGAACTCAGCTGCTGTGGGAGGCTCTTTTTTTGGAAAGACAAAACCAAAGCCTGAGTTCAGCCCCAATGGTGATGAATGCAAGAAAAAAAGGAAAAAAATTGTAGTTTGATAGAGCTGCTGATCCCAGAATTCCTTAAAATCCCAAATATCGTCCCAGTTAGAGCTGCTGATCCTGGAATTATCTGAAATCCCAAATATCCCCTCCCAGACAGAGATGCTGATCCCAGAATTGCCTGAAATCCCAAATATCCTAGAGTGAGTCCAACACTGAGAAAACAGAGAGGAGTAGCAATCCCAAGGGATCATTCATTCAGCGTCCCCCTGGAATCCAAGGAATTCTCTCACCACAACATTCCCAGATGCAATATTCCTAAATATTTAGGCCAGCTTAAATGGAGCTTTGAGCCCAGTGCAAGGTCCCCATGGTAAAGGGCTGGAATTGGATCTTTCCCAAAGTTCTTCCCAACCCAAACCATCCCCAGATTTGATGGCAAAGATCCCAAAAATTCCTCGGAGGACAAAGACACAAAAGGCACCTCCAGGCCTCGGTTTTCAGCGGGAGGATTTAATCCCATCATGTTTTCCTGCTCTGGCATGAGTGGGAAGAACCCATTCCATGCCCTAATCCCAAAAGTATTTTGTGGAGGTGCTGGCTCGTGCCTTTAGGAGCTTGCACATGATTAGAATTAATTACAGGGATTAATCCAACGGGATTCCAGCCTGGCACGTCCCCGTGGACACGCTGACACCACAGCCTGGAATTCCAGCGGGTCAGGCACTGGCAAAACACAGAGGAATACCAGTCCAAGGGATTGTGAATTCCATGTTTTGTGGGGGCTGGAAAAGCGATTCCAGGAGGTGCCGGCAGAGCCAGCAGAGCTGGGAATGGCCAGAGATGGAGAAATTCCTGCCCGGCCGTGCCCAGGCCCGCAGCCATTTCCCTCCCTCCCCGTGTCCCACTCCTCCCACACCAGGGACAGCTTGAATTCCATCCTCACCCCGAACAATCGGATCCCTGCACATTCCCCAGCCAGACACAACGGAATTCCAAAATCCTGGAATGGTTTGGGTGGGAAGAACCTAAAGGATCGTCTCATCCCATGGGCAGGGACACCTCCTGCAATATTCCCAAAATGCTCATTTCTCCACATGGATTGTATGGAGAGGGATAATGTGGATTTCTCCGGAGACATCCACATTCCCAACAGCAAAATCCACCTGAGGTGACACTTCCACAAAACCCTGTGGAATTTATTTCCCTGCTCATCCACACCCACTCATTCCTTTTCCTGGGGATTACCTTGGAAAAGCCACAAACCCAGAGCTCCCTGGACTTTTCCATTTGGAAATTCCTGGTGCAACAGCTCCAGGATGCAGCAGGACCTTGCTGGGAGCGTTTTTCATAGATTTGCTTCCCTGGGAACAGTCCAAGAGGGAAGGATCCTTGCTGGGGTTAAGGGAGGAATTCCTGAATTGAGGGAGATTCCTCTCTTCCCACTGCAAACATCAAAATGCAAAATATTCCCAAAATGTTCATTTCTCCACACGGATTGTATGGAGAGGGATAACGTGGATTTCTCTGGAGACATCCATGTTCCCAACAATAAAATCTGCCTGAGGTGACACTTCCACATGACCCTGGAGTTTGTTTTCCTGCTCACCCACTCTCGCCCTTCACTCCTTTCCTTTGGGATTACCTTGGAAAAGGCACAAACCCAGAGTTCCCCTGACTTTTCCCTTTGGAAATTCCTGGTGCATCAGCTCCAGGATGCAGCAGGACTTTGCTGGGAGCGTGTTTTTCATGGATTTGCTCCCCTGGGCTCAGTCCAACAGGGGTCAGGCAGTTCCTGCTATTCCCGAGGGGGATTTTCCGAGGGCTGGTTAACAGGGGACAGGAATGTCCCACAAATGTCCCACAAATGTTCCACAAGAGGCCGGGACTCAGGTCACTGCTCCCGCTGCCGGAGGGCTGAGCCAGCACCATTCCCTCCATCCCTGCTTCCCTCCGTGTTTCCATGGATTCTGCACTCCCAGGCACTGGGGCAGAACCGAGGGAACAGCACAATCCCTCCCCAGGCGGGCTGGGAATGTGTTTAACAAATGCTGGGGCACTCAATTTTTCCTTCTATTTTCCATATAAAATTAATCCAGGGAGAAAACCGGGAGAAACAGGCAGCAGGAGGAACTTTGGCTGGAAGATTTCCCAAATCCAGGCTTAATTTCCCATCCCAAATAAGCCCAAATTCCTTAAAACTGGGTCTAATATCTCAGACGAGATCCCCTCTAGTGGGAATTTCTGGAATATGTCGAGATCCTGGAATTTATTCCTGGTCCTGACTGGGTGATTTCTCCTTGTCCAGGACCAGCATCCCCTGAATCCAAGAAAATGAGCAATCCTGTCATTATTCCCTGGATTTCTGGGAATTCAATGTGACTTTTGGCCTTTGGAATTCCATTCCCACCCAAATCCAGGACAATAAATCTGATTCTCCACTAAAATCGTGGCTGTGGCTTTTCCAAGGCAATTTCTCCATCTGCTGGTGGAAAAGCAACTCCCAAAACGCTGGAATTGCTCTGGGCTTGAATTTTCCACGTTTTTTTTCATTTCCTGACTTCCAGATCCCATTGGAACAGGGAAAACATCGGATCAGGGCTGGGAATTTCTTCCCTCTATTTCCACTTCCTCATTCCAGGAATTGAGGTGAGTTTTATGGGCAGGATGATCCCTGGAAACTCCAAGAATGGATTCCCTGATCCCAGGGATGGATTCCCTGCATTCCACCCCTACTCTGATAATTCCAAACCAAATTATTCCCAAAGGATAAATTCAGTCTTTTTTAAACAGGAAATCCTTTTTTTGAAATCAATAAGAAATTCTCACAAATTTTTCAGATCTGATCCATAGGATTTGGAATGTTTGCTTGGAAAAAAGGGATTGAGGTGGACTTTAAAGGATTCCTCAATCCCAATGAATGTTTTATTTGGGGTTTTGATTATTTTTAACAGGATAGGGATGGAAATTGGATGAGGGAGAAGGAATTCCATGGAAAAGGAGCAGATTTTCCTCCTGTGCACCTTTGGATTGGGAATAAATCTGCTCCTCTTCCCTCTCCAAATGGAGGCACATCCCAAATTTCCAGCGTGATTCCAACTGCAGGACAAGGAATCCGAGATTTCCTGCCCCAATCCCAGATGGATCCCATCCTGGAGTTTTTAAGACATAAACATCCCTTCCCAAAATTCCCATGGATCTGAGAGCAATGCCCGAATCCAATGGAAAAAAATTTTTTTTTTGTTGTTGTGATTCCTGAAAATACAGGGTCTTGAAAAATTTGGATTGGGATTGAAATACCAAGTAAATCCAGTCTGTGTTCATATTCCCACTTGTGATTAAACAGAGCCTTAAAAAATTGGGATTGGGACTGAAATCCCAAACAAATCCAGAGTCTGTGTCCATATTCCCACTTCTGATTAAACAGGGACTTAAAAAATTTGGATTTGGATTGAAATTCCAAAGAAATCCAGTTTTTGTATCCATATTCCCACTTTTCCATCGATGCCATTCCAAGGATGGAGATTTAGAGCTCTGCTCTGTGTCCAGGGGCAGAATTCCTGACCCTGGAATTCCAGATTTCCCTGAATCATTCTCTTCCCAAACATTCCCACGGTTCTGAGCATCATTCCCAATCTCTCTTCTTAAGTTTTCCACCTTTTCAGGAGCTCTGGAATTTTGGGACTTTTTGGAGCTGAGTGACCTCATTCAGACAGAAAATTCCTTTCATTTTTCCAGGCTCTTTTTGCACCAGGATGAGTCATGTGGGAGAGAGGGGAAAGGAAAATCAGGACAAGATAAAATGGGGAAAAATGGGAAATATCTTGGCAATGATAAATCCGGGTTGGAAAAACAGCAGGAAAATTTTTGGACTAAAATCAATTAAATATAAAATAAATCCCATTCCTGGGGATAAAGGATTGCAGGGAATTCTCCCTATGGAGCAGACAATTCCAGGATATCCTGAGTTTTAATTATCCCAAGATTTTCTACGCTATTCCCAAAAAAATATGCAGTTAAATTCCCCCAGCTGGAAATTTTAAGGCAGAAATCGTTGAAATATTCCCAAAACAGTTGGAAAATGCTGCTTCTGATAAAAACACTCAGCAGGAATTCCCAGGAAAGGAGGGAAGCAGCCACATGGAAGCTGAGTGGAATTTCTGGTCTCAGAATTGGCTTTCCTCAGCAAAAAACCAGGATAAATCTCCTGGAAAAGATGGAATTCCCGGTGTTTCCTGCAGCAATCCAGGGAAAGAGGCACCGGAAAAGGAAGGAAAAATTCCCATGTGTCCAAAAACCTCTTGGAATCCACAGGAGCCAGGTTTTGGAGAATTCCATCCTTTGGGATTTTCTGGGAATTTTCCATAATCCCTAAAATTCCCCACGAGGAGATGCTGAGGGCTGGGAAATCTTTAGCCAACTTCTCCAGGTCCTCCAGAAGAAGAAATTTGGGATGAATCCCATTCTCCTTCAGTTCGGATCCTGAGCATTCCCTCGTGTATCCAAAGTCCTCATTCCCATTCCAGCTTCCTCTTCAGCTCTATCCCATTCCTGCTGGATATTTTTCCTTATTATCCAACCAAATTCCAACCAAATTCCCAGTTTTCCTTTGGAGAGCCGAATCCCGGTGGCTCGATCTCCAAATGGGAATAAATCCATAAATCCTCCAGTGGCATCCCACAGGAATATCTGGAAAAGCACATCCTGCTCCAATTGCTCCTCCTACAGCAATCTCCTGGAGCATTCCCAAAAAATTCCAGCACTTTCCTTACAGGAATTCACTTCTTCTTTGCCGGAGTTTTGGAATTCCCACCGGCTTTTCCATTCGTTTTGGCGCCTCCGGATTTTCCAGCTTCACCTTCCTTTTCCCCCTTTTTTCCTTGTTTCTTGTCGTTTGTGTCTTTTTCCTTTTCCTTTTCCCCCTTTTCTCCTTTCCCTCCTTTTTCCTCTTTCCCTCCTTTTTCCCCTTTTTCTCCATCTTTTTTTTTGCCTCCGTCTTTCCCTTCCTTCTTGGATTCTTCCTTCTCCTTCTCCCCATCCTTTTTCTTGGAGTCTTTGGATCCATCCTTCTTTCCTTGAGCCTTGTCCACTTTTCCAGACACAGTGGGAACTTCTTCCTCTTTTTTTTCTTCTGTAACCTGAGCTGTTTCCAAGAAAAGAAAAAACAAAACAGAAAATGAATTGATGTGAATTAAACAACCCAGGAATCGTCCAAATTCCAGTTCCCTGCTAAAAATCTGGGATAAAGGGAAAAATATTCCTACTGGGAATTTTCTCATCCAGCTGATTGCTCCCAGTGAGGTTTTTTTTGGAGAGGAATTTGGGATAATCTTTACTTTAAAGGTGGGAAAACCCTGGCACAGACTCCCAAAGAAATTATGGATTCTCTGGAAGTGTCCAAGGCCAGGTTGGAGAACCCCGAGATGGTGGAATTTCCCTCTGCCCATGGAATGGGATGATCCTTAAATTCCCTTCCCCATTTTTAAGAAGGAATTTCACAACACCAAACTTTTCCTCATTTTCCCATTTTTTTCCCCCCTAATTTTCCCAACTTTTCCTCATTTTCCCATTATTTTTTCCCTGGGGGAAGTGGTTCCATTTCTCCCAAGTGCTCCCAAAATCTGGGATTGCTGCCCTAAGCTCTCATCCCTGGACACAAACAGGGATCACATTCCAGGTGTTTCTCATGGAAAATTTCCCCTTGGCTCCAGACCAGCAGAGGATAAAATTTTACAAAATCCAGGGAAAATCGGGGAAATTTTCCATCTTTTTGCCTTCTCTGCAAATGGAGAGTGATTTGGACAAAGGCCTGGAGTGACAGGAAAACTGGGAATGGCTTTGAACCAAAAGAGAGGAGGTTTCAATGGGATATTGGGAAGGAATTCCTGGCTGGGATGGAATTCCCCGAGAAGCCGTGGCTGCCCCTGGAAGTGTCCAAGGAAAACTTGGAGCACTCTGGGACAGTGGGAGATCCCTGGATTTTTCACATTTCCCTAAAATATTCCGCTGGTGCAGCCACGAAAATAAAATTCCAGCCTTTTTCTTTGGGAATGGCCATTTATTTCTCCATAAAAATGGGAATAGAACACCACCAAGTATTCTTTACAATCCCAGGGGAATTTCTGACATTCCATTTAAAAAAAAAAAAGTGAGGGAAAAGTTAAAAAAATCTAATCCCACCCCTTTGTCTAGAAAAATGTGGTTGGAACCAGAAGAATTCCCAAAAAATCAGCTGGAGCAGCCTCAGAATGGAAAAGATTTTTAGGGATCAGGATGCATTTCAAGAGGGAAAACCCAGGAATTTGGTCACATGGAACTTTTGTCAGCCCCAGGTGTCCAGACAAAAATTCCAGCACGAAGATGGATCCCAAAGGTTTCCACAATTCCCACTGGAATTCCTAAATCACACATGAAAGATTTTTGGGATCAGGGACGGATTTCCAGCGGGAAAATCAAGGAATTTGGTCACACAAAGTTTTCCAGGAGTACAGATAAAAATTCCAGCATGGAGATGGATGCCATAGGTTTCCACAATTCCCATTGGAATTCCTAAACCATTTTTGGGATCTGGATGCATTTCCAGAATTTGGCCCCACTGAGTTTTGGCAGCTCCAGGTTCTATCACCTGAGCAAATCCTTTGGAATTCCCAAGGTTGGAGACTCCCAGGAATTTTTCAGGCCCAATTTTCCACTCCTGCACTTCCCCTCCCATGAAAACATGGAATCTTTTTTTTCCCTATGGATAAAGTTGGGAAAATTTGTGCTGACACATTCTTATCCATAAATTCGGAGAACATGTTTGGGAAGAGATGATTCCCATCCCAATATCGATTCCTTCTGGGAAATTTGGGAAGATTTTGGGATTTGCCAAATCCAAGAGGAGTGGAAGCTTCTGGGAACAGCTTTTCCTGGGCCACTACCAAATATCAGCACCAGAATTCCTGGAATTTTCCACAGGTGATCACCATTTAACTGGAAAAAAGTTGGATATTCCTCATGGAATATCCAAAAAACGCCTCCAAATCAATGGATTTCTTATGGAAAAATTGTGGAAATTTATTTCTGAAATCCCACTGTAAGAATTCCCAAAGGAATGATTCCAATGGATCCAATATCCTGCCTTTGGATATCTGTGGATGTAAAGGCTTTTTCCAGGAGATCCAAATTTATTATGGGAGGAAACCAAATTCCCTTTCTGTGTTTTCGGGGTATTCTTAAGAATGGATTTGGAATTCTGCTATCCACAGGCACAATCCTTTAAATTCCCTGGATTACTGATCCCTGGGAGTCAGAATTTGTTTTTTTGGGAAGCAAATCAAAGAATACTTTGCTTTCCTGCCAAAATGTTGGCATTTTCTGCATGGGATTGCTCCGAGAGATGGGATTGGATCCTCCGGACCTCTGGATGACCTTGGAATTTCAAGTAATTGGATATTAAGGATGGAAGAACAAGGATTCAGTGGAAGGACAAGGATTTATTCATGGAATTGGGTTCAGTTCCAGAACTGGGAATTCCCAGTTTCAGGTTGGACACCCCTGAAATCCCGGGATTTGTGCAAATTCCCATTGTTCAGCTCGTAATTCCGCATTTTGCTGGTGTAGGACTGAATTTCTCCAAGGAGTTCCTAAATTCCTACAATGGTGGGATCTGCCTCTTTCCCCATGGATTACAGAATCGCTGCTTTTATGGAATTACGGAAAGGCCGTTTTTATGGAATTACAGCTCCCAGAGAGACACAGGAAAGAGGGAAAAATAAAAAGCCAACAAAAGGTGTTGAGGAAACAGGAAAAATCCAGGAATGGAGAAGCAGAAAATCCAAGGGTCTGTGGATGCCCTTGGAAAAGAGAAGTCACAGGAAGCCAGGAATCAAAATTCCCTAAATTCCTTGGAGAACCATCTCATCCTCTTCCTTCAGCACAGGCAGGGAGTGGAGAGGTCTGGACTGGCCATGGCCAGAGAGAGTGAGGAGATTTTCGGGAGAGCCTATGGAATCAGGAAAGGAGAGTGAGAGCAGCAGAGAAGAAACATTCCAGCAGGAAAAAAATGGGAATGTGAAATTCCAACCACGCCGTTTTCGCTCCTGGTATTCCTCAACCCAAGGGCAGGCCCTGAAATTAATTCCAGCTGGGAATTTTCAACATGGAATTCTCTTTCCAGCTCCCTGACAGGAGGGTGAGGATTGGAAATTGATGGGGAAATGGGATCTGGCCTCCAGTTTTCCCAGGAAAGGTTTGGATTGAATTTTTGGGAAAAAAATTCTGATTGGAAGAGTGATTTAGGGTTGGGAAGTGTTGGATTTGCCATCACTGGAAGGGTTCAAAACAACTGGGAGATGTGGAATTTCCCAGCATTTCTTTGTGGGATTTGATGACAAATAGGATTTGATGAATTTGAGGATCTTTTCCAACTTTAATTTGGGAATGAAAGAATGATTCCAACCCAAACCAACAGAAAAATTCCCTCTTATCTGAAGGATCTTTTCCCAATATTCCGAGTCTTCACTGGGAGGGTTGATCTTGGTGGTGGCACCACGGGAGGAACTTGGAGCTCCCAGAATCTCAAAAAAAAGGGTGGGAATTACCTCCGGGAATGTCAGTGAGCACATTGAGGGACTTTGTGCTCCCAGAATCTCCAAAAAAAGTGGGAATTACCTCTGGAATATAAGTGAGCTCATTGAGGGGCTTTGCACTGCCAGAATCCCCCCCAAAAAAGTGGGAATTACTGCTGGGAATGTCAGTGAAGTCATGGAGGGACTTTGCGCTGCCACAACAAAAAAAAAAAAAGGTGGGAATTACCTCTGGGAATGTTGGTGAGCTCATGGAGAGATTTTGCGCTCCCAGAAGCCCAAAAATAGTGGGAATTACCTCTAGGAATGTCAGTGAGTTCATTGAGGAACTTTGTGCTGCCACAATCCCAAAAAATAGTGGGAATTACCTCTGGGAATGTCGGTGAGCTCACTGAGGGACTTTTCACTCCAACAATCCCCCAAAAAAGTGGGAATTACCTCTGGGAATGTTGGGGAGCTCATTGAGGGACTCTGAGCTGCCACAATCCAAAAAAAAGCGGGAATTACCTCCAGGAATGTCAGTGAGCTCATGGAGGGACTTTGTGCCTCCAGAATCCCAAAAAAAGGTGAGAATAATCTCCAAAAAAGTCAGCGAGCTCATTGAGGGACTTTGTGCTCCCACAAATCCCCAAAAGTATCGGGAATCAACTCCAGAAACGTCATTGAGCTCATGGAGGGATTCTGAGCTCCCAGAATCTCCAAAATAGTGGAAATTACCTCCGTGAATGTCAGTGAGTTCACTGAGGGACTTTGTGCTGCCACAATCCCAAAAAATAGTGGGAATTACCTCCGGGGATGTCGGTGAGCTCCTCCAGGGGCGGCACCGTCTCCAGCTTGTCCGCGTAGTTCTTGGCTGCCTTGCGCTGGGCGTAGCGAGCCTCGATCTCCTTCCGCGTGCGCGGGATGCGGCACTTGAAGATGCAGCACAGGGTGATAACTGGGAATGGGAAACGCAGGATTCTGGGGGATTGCTAGGAATGGGAAACGCGGGATTCTGGGGGATTGCTGGGAATGGGAAACGCGGGATTCTGGGGGATTGCTGGGAATGGGAAACGCGGGATTCTGGGGGATTGCTGGGAATGGGA
>JAOTBB010001293.1:1288471-1312978 GCA_025629985.1 Chamaetylas fuelleborni
GTGGGGAATGAGGCTCCTGGATCCAAGATTTTCCTTGTCCCTCTCTCTCCTTTATTTTCCTTGTCCTGGATTTCCCAAATTTGCCGGTTCCAAAAAATCGGGAGAAAACTCCAGGAGATCTCAAGGAATTCCTGGGATTTTCGTTTTGGGATAAAATAATTCCCTCTGGAAGCGAGAGGGATAAAATCTGGGATAAATCCTGGATTGCACAGGAGCTGGAAATGCTGAGCCTGTCCAATCCTTGGGAAACTTGGATTTCCAAATCCACAACAAAGCAGAATTATGGAATTCTTTCTTTTTGGAAAATTCTGTGGAAATCTGGGATCTGGTTCCAAATATTTTTCTGGGAACGCATTCCAGGTGCTCAGAGTATAAACTCTGGGAATTCTGGGATGGGAATTCCAGGGTATTCCCAATGCCTTGTCCATGAGTTGGGAATTCCAGCTTCCATCTTTTTATTCCCAGAAGTTTTGGGAATGGAATGTTGGAAAATTCTGTGGGAATCTGGGATCTGGTTCCCAGGATTTTATGGGAACGCGTTCCAGGTGCTCAGGGTATAAACTCTGGGAATTCTGGGATGGGAATTCCAGGTGATTCCCATCCATGAGATGGGAATTCCAGCTCCGTCCTTTTATTCTCAGGGTTTTAGGAATGGAATTCTTTCCGTTTGGAAAATTCTGTGGGAATCCCAGGATGTTGTTCAGAGGATTTTCTGGAAATGCATTCCATGGGTTTGGAATATAAACTCCAGGGATTCTGGGATGGGAATTCCAGGTTATTCCCAATGCCTTGTTCATGAGTTGGGAATTCCAGCTTCCATCTTTTTATTCCCAGAGATTTTGGGAATGGAATTCTTTCCTTTTGGAAAATTTTGTGGAAATCTGGGACCTGGTCCCGAGGATTTTCTGGGAATGTATTCCAGGTGCTCAGACTATCAACTCTGGGAATTCTGGATGGGAATTCCAGCTCCGTCCTTTCTTTCCCAGGGTTTTGGAATGGAATTCTTCCCTTCTAGAAAATTCTATGGGAATCCTGGGATAAGATTCTGAGAATTTTTTGGGAATGCATTCCATGGGCTCGGAGTATAAATTCTGGGAATTCTGGGAATTCTGGGATGGGAATTTCAGATCATTCCCATCCATGAGCTGGGAATTCCAGCTCCATCCTTTTATTCCCAGAGATCTGGGAATGGGAACTCTGGAATCTGTCTCAGGATTTTCTGGGAATGTATTCCAGGTGCTCAGAGTATAAACTCCAGGAATTCGGGGATTGGAATTCCAGGTTATTTCCAGTGTCTCATCCACTAGTTGGGAATTACATCTTCCATCTTTTTATACCCAGGGTTTTTGGGAATGGAATTCTTTCCTTTTGGAAAATTCTGTTGAAATCTGGGATCTGGTCCCAAGGATTTTCTGGGAACGCATTCCAGGTGCTCAGAGTATCAACTCTGGGAATTCTGGGATGGGAATTCCAGGTCCGTCCTTTTATTCCCAGGGCTTTTATTTTAATTTTTATTATTATTATTATTTTTATTTGTTCTATTTGTTAAATTTTTAAAATTTTATTTATTTTTCTTGGATTTTAATTTTTTTTTAAAATTTATTTTATGCATTTAAAGTTTTATTTAAATTTATTCTATTTCATTTGTTGTTGATTTTCTTTCTATTTAATTTTTGTTTTTACTTTTATTTTAATTCTTAAATTTTGTTTTACTTTTTATTATATTTTAATTCACTTGATTTGATTTTTTATTTCAACAAGGAGGCAAAACAAAAATTAATTTCTTTTAATTAGATTTTATTTTTTTACTTTCAAAAATTTTATTTTACTTTATTTTTGTTTTATCTTGTTTTATTTTTATTGTTTATTTTTATATTTTAAAAATTTGGTTTTATTTTCTTTTTATTTTATTGCTTAATTTTTATTTTGTTTTATTTCAATTACCTAATTTTATTTTTATATTTTTTTAATTTTTAATTTTTACTTTTTAGTTTTTGTTTATTTTATTTTATTATTTAATTTAGCATTTTATTTTAATTTATTTCATTTTCTCTTTTTTTATTTATTATTTACCTTTATTTTATATTTTTAACTTATTTCATTTTATTTTTAGAGGAATGAAGCTTTGCCATTCCCGCATTCCCAAAGGGGAATTTGGGATTTCAGGGCTCTTTTCCTGTGGAATGTGGGGATCATCTCCATCCCTCCCTTTCCAGATTTCCAGGAATCACTTCCAAGCCTTCTCTGATTTCCTTGGTTTTTCCCTGGAGCAGCAAATCCAAGATCCAAGTGCTTCCCTGTTTTTATGGATGTTCGGAGATTTCCAAGATCCCAGTTTGTCCCAACTGGGAGGGAACCAGGGAAATCCGGGAAAATCCAGGAGAATCCAGGAGGATCCCAGTTCTTCCCAGCCAGGAGGGAACTGGGGCTGGGTACCAGGACAATCTGGGAAAATCCACGGAAATCTGGGAAAATGTGGGAAAATCCAGGAAAATCAATCCAGGAAAATCCAGGGAAATCTGGATAAATTTGGGAAAATCCAGGAAAATCTGAGAGGATCCCAATTCATACCCAGCCAGGGGCTGGGTGCTGGGAAAATCCAGGAAAATCTGGGAAAATCCAGGAAAATAATCCAGGAAAATCCCGGCAAATCTTTCTCAAATCCCTTTGGCTGCAAGGAAATCTCTGGAAAAGGGGGAAATTTTTCCCTTCACCTTTCAGATTTGAAATTCTCCCTGCGGATTGCGGCCGGAAATTCTCAGTGGGAAAAATCCAGAAGCTTCATCATTTCAGGAGGAAAAATCGGGAATATCAGGAATTTTGTGGCGTTTCCCTTTAAATCCTCTCCAGGCTCGGATTCCAGCCGCTGGAATTTTCCGCCTGCCAGAGGTTTCCATGCCGACCAGGAATGTTGTGGTGCACCTTGGGAGAAAGGAGAATTCCCAGAATTTCCCTTCCCTCCCTTTGGATTTGAGTCCGGAGAGGAGTTGGAGCCAGGAATTTTCCTCTTTCCATTCCCATGGATCCAGAGTCCGGCTGATTCCCGAGGTAAGAGGGAATTTTGCTGGGAGATTCCTCTGGAATTGTTCAGGAATGGTTCCTGTGGGATTTGATCCAGTTGGATTTTTGCTGTTGTGGAGATCGAGCGGTTCCAGCTCAGGAATTCTGGGATTTGGGAATTTCTGTGCTGATGTTTTGGAGGGTCTGGAAAGGATCCAAAGGCACAGGGGAATGTGGGAAGCTGGGAATTCTGGAAAATCCCATTCTATGGGAATGTGCCTCATTTCTGAGAGATATTCCCAAAATCGCTGTGTTGGATGGAAAATCAGGAATGGGATAGAATTGTGGGATTGATATTCCCAAATTTCTGAGTTCCCCATGGAATGTCGGGAATGGGAGAGAACGGAGGGATAAATATTCCCAAAATCCCTGAGCTGGATGGAAAATCGGGAATGGGATAGAACAGTGGGATAAATATTTGCAAATCCCAGAGACCCTGATGGAATGTTGGGAATGGGATAGAATAGTGGGATAAATATTCCCAAAATCCCTGAGTTGGATGAAAAATCAGGAATGGGATAGAACAGTGGGATAAATATTCCTAAAATCCCTGAGTTGGATGAAAAATCAGGAATGGGATAGAACAGTGGGATAAATATTCCCAAAATCCCTGAGTTGGATGAAAAATCAGGAATGGGATAGAACAGTGGGATAGATATTCCCAAAATCCCTGAGTTGGATGAAGAATCAGGAATGGCATAGAACAGTGGGATAAATATTCCCAAAATCCCTGAGTTGGATGAAAAATCAGGAATGAGATAGAATAGTGGGATAGATATTCCCAAATCCCTGAGTTGGATGGAATGTTGGGAATGGGACAGAACAGTGGGATAAATATTCCCAAATCCTGGTTCCAATGGAATGTTGGGAATTGGATAGAATGTTGGGATTTGGGGATTTGGTCTCTCCGGGTGGTGACAGAGCTCAAGGAATGTTTGGATCCTGCTCTCAGAAATATATTGGGATGTCCTGGGCAGGAGCAGGAGCTGGATGATCCTGGAGGATCCTGTTTTCTATGGATCATTCCGGAGCTGATGTTCCTCACTTTGGAAGTGGCTTCCAGCCCAGTGGGACAGATCCAGATTGTCCCCGTGGATCTGGGAAAGGTTGGACATGGATGGGAAAGGTTGGATAGGGATGGAAAAGATTGGATAGGGATGGGAAAATTTGGATACAGATGGGAAAGGTTGGATATGGACGGGAAAGATTGGATAAGGATCTGAGAAAGGTTGGATAGGGATGGGAATATTTGGATAGGGATGGAGGGGTTGGATATGGGCGGAAAAGGCTGGATAAGGATCTGGGAAATGTCAGATATGGATTGGAAAGGTCGGATTCAGATGGGAAAAGTTGGATACAGATAGGAAAGGTTGGATATGGATGGGAAAAGTCGGATAAGGATCTAGGAAAGGTTGGATATAGATGGGAATGTTTGGATAGGGATGGGAAAATTTGCATACAGATGGGAAAGGTTGGATATGGATTGGAAAGGTTGGATATGGATTGGAAAGGTTGGATAGGGATGGGAAAATTTGGATATGGATGGGAAAGATTGGATAAGGATCTGAGAAAGGTTGGATAGGGATGGGAAATGTTGGATAAGGATTTGAAAGACTGGATATAGACAGGAAAGTTTGGATAAGCATCTGGGAAAGGTTGGATAAGGATTGGAAAGGTTGGATATAGACGGGAAAGTTTGGATAAAGATCTGGGAAAGGTTGGAGACGGATGCAAAGGTCACTCCAAGGCCACCAACTCCATGAGACCACAAGAAAAATCATCCATGGAATGTTTGGACAACGCCCTTGGAAAAGCAGGAAAAGGCCGAATCCCAACTGGATCCTGCTGGCCTCCAAAAGAAGGGACAAATCCTTGATTCCCACCCAAGGGCTGAGAATTCCCCAGGAATAAAATATTCCTGGTGCCTGTCAGTCGAGCCGGACCAGTTCTGTAACTTCCTGGGGGAATTCCGGCGGCAGCCACGTGGTGGAAGTGCCCTGGGAGCTGCAGCTGAATTCCCATGGAATTCCGGCCTCTCCCGGCGCATTCCGGCTTTTCCAGGTCCGTCCCCACCCTTCCCAAAATCCTCCTGCTCATCCCAACGTGAGTCTGGAAAATGCCTCAAACGGAATTTTATCAGCATTAAACATGGAATTCTATCTTGGTTTCCAACTGAATTTTATGGAATTAAACACAGAATTCCATCCTGGTTTCCAACAGAATTTCCTGGAATTAAATGTGAATTTCCATCCTGGTTTCCAGCTGAATTTTCTGGAATTAAGCATGAAATTCCATCCTGGTTTCCAAAGGAATTTCCTGGAATAAAACACTGAATTCCTATCTGGTTTCTAACTGAATTTTCTGGAATTAAACATGGAATTCCATCCTGGTTGCCAGTTGAATTTTCTGGATTTAAACATGGAATTCCATCCTGGTTTCCAACTGAATTTTATGGAATTAAACACTTAATTCCATCCTGGTTTCCAACAGAATTTCCTGGAATTAAACATGAATTTTCATCCTGGTTTCCAGTTGAATTTCCTGGAATTAAACACGGAATTCCATCCTGGTTCTCAAGGGAATTTCCTGGAATTAAACATGGAATTCCATCCTGGTTTCCCAGGAACATGAAAATCCCGGGATTTTGGGCTTGCAAGGCACAGAATTCCACACTTGGAGCAGATTCCTCCATTTTAGGAATCTCCTGGATAAGTGAATCCCGTTTTTTTTTACAGCATCAGATATTAAAAGCAGAGCAGATCCATGGAAATTCCAGGAAATTCTGAGCTCTATGTTCTGTTCCAAAACCTTGGATTGTCCTGGAGCAAAGGAGTGGAAATCCTGTTGGAATTAGCCAGGATTCTGGATCCAGTGATTCCAGAAATTGGGATTTTTTTCCCAAATCCCATCTCTGTGTGCTCGATGTGCATCGGAAACTCTTGGAATGTTTAGACGGAAAAACGCTGCAGGAATTTAAAATGAAAATCCTTAAGGAGAAGAGGATTTGGGAATTTTGGGATTGGATTTAGGATTTTTTAGAAGGAGGGGAAATGGTTAAAGATGGCTGAAGTGCAGCAAAAAACTCTGGGAGCTCCTGAGAGAAGGATTTGGGAATTTTTGGAATCGGGTTTAGGATTTTTTTAGGGGAAGGGGACAGAATTCTTGGGGCTGAGATGTTTGGGATCTCCTGACCGATGGGTTTGGGAATTTTGGGGTCGGGTTTAGGGTTTTTAGAAGGAAAGGAAAGAGTTAAAGGTGGCTGAGCTGCACAGAGAACTCCGGGACCTCCTGACTGAGAGATTTGTGGGTTTGGGGTTGTTTTTAGGATTTTTTAGGAGGAGGGGAAAGAGTTAAAAGCTGAGGTGCAGCAGAGAACTCTGGGAGCTCCTGAGGGACGGATTTGGGAGTTTTCGGGTTGGATTTAGGATTTTTTTAGGAGGAAGGAAAAGAATTCCTGAGGCTGAGGTGTCTGGGATTTCCTCAGAGGATTTAGGAATTTTGGGGTCGCGTTTAGAATTTTTTAGGGGGAAGAGAAATGCTTAAACGTGACTGGGGTGTCTGGGATCTCCTGACCAAGTGATTTGGGAATTTTGGGGTTGGATTTAGGTTTTTTTAGAAGGGGAAAGAGTTAAAGATGGCTGAGCTGCACAGAGAACTCTGGGAGCTGCTGACCGAGGATTTTGGGAATTTTGGGGTCGCGTTTAGGGTTTTTAGGAGGAGGGAAAGGAATTCCTGGTGGCTGAGGTGCAGCAAAGAACTTCAGGACTTGTTGAGAAAAGGATTTGGGAATTTTTGGGGTTGGATTTAAAATTTTTTTAGAAGAAAAGGAAAGAGTTAAAGGTGGCTGAGCTGCACAGAGAACTCCGGGAGCTCCTGGCCGAGGGTTTTGTGGCTTTGGGGTTGGATTTAGGATTTTTTAGGAGGAAAGGAAATAGTTAAAGGTGGCTGAGGTGTCTGGGATCTCCTGACCGATGGGTTTGGGAATTTTGGGGTCGGATTTAATGATCTTTATGAGGAGCAGAAAGAGTTAAAGGTGGCTGAGGTGTCTGGGATCTCCTGAGGGACGGATTTGGGATTTTAAAGGGTTGGATTTAGGATTTTTTTTAGAAAAAAAGGAAAGAGTTAAAGGTTGAAGCGCAGCAGAGAATTCTGGGATCTCCTAACCGATGGATTTGGGAATTTTGGGGTCGTTTTTAGGGTTTTTTGTGAGGAAGGGAAATGGTTTTAAAGGTGGCTGGGGTGTCTGGAATATTCTGACTGATGGATCTGAGAATTTTAGGTTTGCATTTAGGAATTTTTAGGAGGAAGGGAAAGAGTTAAAGGTGGCTGAGCTGCAGAGAAATCCGGGACCCCCTGAGAGAAGGATTTGGGAATTTTGGGGTTGTTTTTAGGGTTTTTTAGGAGGAGCGGAAAGAGTTAAAGGCTGAGAAGCATCTGGGATCTCCTAACCGATGGATTTGGGATTTTTAGGGCTGGATTTAGGATTTTTTAGGAGGAGAGAAAATAATTCCTGGTGGCTGAGGTGCAGCAAAAAACTCCGGGGCCCGCTGGGAAAGAGATTTGGGATTTTTCAGGGCTGGATTTAGGATTTTTAGGAGGAAGGGAAAGAGTTAAAGGTGTCAGAGCTGCACAGAGAACTCCGGGGCCTCCTGACCGATGAATTTGGGAATTTTGGGGTCGGGTTTAGGTTTTTTAGGAGCAGGGAGAATAATTCCTGGTGGCGGATTTGCAGCAGAGAAATTTGGGACCCGCTGAGAAAAGGATTTGGGAATTTTTGGGGTTGGATTTTTTTAAGAAGAGGGGAGACAGTTCCTGGGGCAGAGATGTCGGGGATTTCCTGACTGATGGATTTGGGAATTTTGGAGTTTGATTTAGGATTTTTAGGAGGAGGGGAAAGAGTTAAAGGGGGCTGAGCTGCCAGTAAACTTGGGGAGCTCCCGACCGCTGGATTTGGGAATTTTGGGGTTGTTTTTAGGATTTTTTAGAAGGAAGAGAAAGAGTTAAAGGTTGAGGTGCAGCAGAGAACTCTGGGAGCTCTTTAGAGACGGATTTGGGAATTTCGGGGTTGGATTTAGGGTTTTTTGAGGAAGAGGGGAGAGAATTCCTGGGGATGAGGTATCTAGGATCTCCTGATCGAGGGATTTGGGAATTTTCGGGTCGGATTTAGGATTTTTCAGGAGGAGGGGAAAGAATTTCTGGTGGCTGAGCTGCACAGGACTCCGGAATCTCCTGACCGAGGGATTTGGGAATTTTGGGGTCAGGTTTGGGATTTTTTAGGAGGGAGGGAAAGAGTTGAAGGTGGCTGAGCTGCACAGAGAACTTTGGGATCTCCTGACTGATGGATTTGCTAATTTTGGGGTGTTTTTAGGATTTTTCAGGAGGAGCGGAAAGAGTTAAAGGTGGCAGAGAACTCCGGGATCTCCCGAGGGACGGATTTGAGAATTTTGGGGTTGGATTTAGGATTTTTTTTGAGAAGAGGAGAGTGTTCCTGGGGCTGAGGTGTCTGGGATCTCCTGAGGGGCGGATATGGGAATTTTGGGGTTGATTTTAGGATTTTTTAAGAGGATGGGAAAGAGTTAAAGGCGGCTGAAATGCCCAGAGAACTTGGGGAGCTCCCGAGGGACGGATTTGGGCATTTTAGGGTTGGATTTAGGATTTTTTAGGAGGAATGGAAACGGTTAAAGTTGGCTGAGGTGCAGCAGGGAAATCTGGGACCCCCTGAGAGAAGGATTTGGGAAGTTTGGGGTTGTTTTTTGGGTTTTAGGAGGAAGTGAAACGGCTTGTGTTTCATCACGTGCCGTCCATCCCTCCCTGCCATCAGGAAAAAAAAAAAACAAAAAAACTTTTTCAAGGATTTCCTGGAATCTTCAGCAAATGGGAGGGAGCCAGGCAGGAGGAGGGGGAGGAAAAAAATCCCGACGTTTGTTGTTTTTTTTTTTTCTGGCTGGAAAATCGCCGGGAGTTGCGAAACTGCGCCCCAAAACTCCTCCCTGACCTTTCCCCTTTCCCCTTTCACTTCCCGAAATTTTCAACTTCCCCAAAATCCGGCGTGACAAAATCCGGGATGACAAAATCCGGGATTATTAAAAAAAAACAACCAAAAAACAAAAACAAAGGAAAGGGGAAGAGGAGGAGCAGGAATTTGGGAAGCCCAAGTTTTGGGATTTTGTAATCCCGGCTCCCGTGGGTGGTTGGGATTTGGGGCTCTGCCTCCAAATGTGGGAGGGAGAGAGAGATGGGAGGGAAAAGTTCCAGCCTTGAGAACACCGAGAATTCCCGGATTTCTGCATTTCCCGAAGTTTTTTCCAGCCAGGAGTTTTCCTGCGCTGCCTCATGCCCGGTAGGTCGCTCCATAATCCATCAAAATTTGGGATTTTCTGGTCGGTTTTGGGATCAGAATTTGATTTGCTCCGCAGGAAATTTGGGAATGTTTTCCCCAGGTAGAACCGGGATTCAGTTCCGGAACGGATTTTCCTGGATTTTCCCACAAAAACCTCCGCTTTCCCCTAAGGAATTTCCATTTGTTTTTTAGGAATTTCACTCCAGGCAAAATTCAAACCCTGTCCTTGCTCTCACCGCGGCTTTTCCAGGAATATTCCCGGTGCTGCTGCAGCAGGGAGGGATTTTCCAGCCTCCCCTGGAATTCCAGGGCGGATGAAACAAAGCTGGAAAAGCCGCGGCGGGGCCAAGAGATCCCGAGTTAAAGCCGGGCTGATAAACTCGGTTTAGCAGGTTTCTGTCCGGGGGGAGGTGATCTCCAAAAAAAAAAAAAAAAAGTTTTAAAAATAGTGAAGAGTTCAAGGCAGAGGAGGGGCTGGGTTTAAACTGGGGTTTGATTTGGGTTTAATTTGGGGCTGGGTTTAAAGTTGGGTTTGGTTTGGGGCTGGGTTTAAACTGGGGTTTGACTTGGGTTTAGTTTGGGGCTGGGTTTGAACTTGAATTTGGTTTGGGTTTAAACTTGGGTTTAGTTTGGGGCTGGGTTTAAACTGTGGCTTAATTTGGGTTTAATTTGAGTTTAATTTAGGGTTAAACTTGGGTTTAGTTTGGGTTTGGTTTGGGGCTGGATTTTAACTTTGGTTTAATTTGGGGCTGGGTTTGAAATTTGGTTTAAACTTCGGCTTAGTTTGAGGCTGGGTTTAAATTTGGGTTTAATTTGGGGCTGGGTTTAAGTTGGGTTTCTTTAGGCCTGGCCTAAAGAATTCCTGGAATTCCTGGAATGTGCAGCTGCTCCCTGGCAGCTTCATTCCCAAAGGGCAGAAAAATTTTTGAGAATGCAGGCGGGATTATCACAAAAATCTGGCCCTGAGTGGATTGTGGAGGCCAAAAAATCTACAAATTCCAGAGAAATTCAGGAAGAACAGGAAATAAAGTTGGGAATTTGGAGATTCCTGATTCCAGAGTTGGGTTTTTTTGGGACTAAGAGTGGAATAAACCTCGGGAAGCTCCTGGGTTTAGGTTTGGTTGCTAAAACCAGCTCTGGTTAATTCCAGCCTAGCTGAGCCACAGGCCCAACCTGTTTGGGAATGTTGACATTCCATTGGCATTGGAAAAACACCTTGGGCTCCCTGAGCTGGAATTTCCTTGGGAAAGGCTTCAGGCAGGAGAGCGCCTGGGGAATTTTTTCTGGGAATTGAGGGAATTTCCTCCAGGAATTGGGGAAATTTCCTTTGGGGATTGGGGGAATTTTCTCTGGTAATTGAGGGAATTTCCTCTGGGAATTGTTGGAATTATCTCTGGGAATTGTTGGAATTTCCACTGGGAATTGGCGGAATTTTTTCCAGGAATTGTGGCAGTATTCTCTGGGAATTAGGGAAATATCCTCTGGGAGCTGCGGGAATTCTCTCTGGGAATTGTGGGGATTTCCTTTGGGAATTGTGGCAATTTTTTATGGTAACTGGGAGAATTTTTTCTGCTAGTTGTGGGAATTTTCTCTGGGAAATGGGGGAAATTTTCTCCAAGAATTGGGGGAATTCCCTCCGGGAATTCTGCTCCTTGGAATGCTGAGCAGGAGTTGGAAGTGCTGGACATTGCTGTTTTTTGTCCTGCCTTCAGATTTGTTTTCCAAGAGCATCCAAAGGCTTGGATGGGACAGGAGGAGCTTCCTGGTGCTCCCAGATTTTTGGGAAAGGCCATGGGAAAAAATTGGTGGAAAAAAATTGGGAATTCTTGATTTTGGATTGGAACTGGAAATGATTCCAGGGAAAATTCTGGGATTTTTCCAAGTGCCTAAAGGAGCTCTAGGAGAGCTGGAGGAGGATTTGGGATAAGGGATGGAATTACAGGAAAACAGGGAATGCATCCCACTGCCATAGTGGGATAGATGGGATATGGGGAAGGAATTCCTGGCTGGGATGGAATTCCCAGAGAATTCCATGGCTGCTGCATCCCTGGAAACATCCAAGACCAGACTGGAGCAAACTTTTCCTCATATTCCTGATTTTTCTCCCACCGGAAGTGGTTCCATTTCTCCAAGTGCTCCATGATTCCCTCTCCATTCCTTGAATTCCCAATTTTGCTTCCCAGTGCTGCAGGAATCTTGGAATTTTGTGGTTTTTCCACTTCCCGTGCTCTCAGGTGATTCTTCCTGGAGAATTTTCCATTCCCGGTGTTTTTCCGTGCCCTGAGCTCTGAGCTCATTTCCTGCTCACTGTTTTTCTGGGAAGGAGGAAGTTCCGGAACTTTCTGCACACCTGGAACTGCTGGGAAAGGAGTGATCCCAAAGTGCTGCTCCTGGGAAAAGGGGATTTTTGGGATTGGAATCCCAGGAAGTGCTGCTGGGCCCCAATTCCAATGAGAGAGGGATGGGGATGAGAGTGGTGGGAAGAGATTTCTCCTTGATCCTTTGGATTTCCAGGATTTTAATTCCCTCTGGAATTAATTTGGATTACCACAAAGAATTCCAGATTTTTCCAGATGTTTTCAGCCCTGAGATCATCGGGAATTTGGGAAAAGAGGGCTGGGAATGAGTGGGATGGGAGTGAGAAGGGTGGGAAGAGATTTCTCCTTCATCCTTTGGAATTCTGGGATTTGCTCCTGGGAAAACCCCTCTGGAATGAATCAGGATTACCACAAGGAATTCCAGGCTTTTCCAGACATTTTACAGCCCGGAGATCATTGGGAATTTGGGAAAATTTGGGAAAATTTGGCTCGGTTGTCTCCACTTGAGCTGTTTCCTTTCTGTTCCTTTCCCAACTTTCCCCAAGGATTTTCGGGATTGGCCCCACCTGGGAATGCAGCCAAGGGCAGGGAACCTTTGCTGAAACCTCGGGAGAGAAATCCAAGGAAAAACCTTGGAGATGGAATCCGATGGCTGCTCTGTTTTCCAGGGATTTGATTCATTCCCACTGTTTTCCAGGCCATGTCCACAGCTGGAATTTTGGGATCGCTGCTCCAAGTGGAGGAAAACTTCTCCTCCTGCCTGGCCCGGATTGACGCCCTCATCCTCAAACCTCTGCTCCAGGCAGGTAAATCCTGGGAATTTTTCTCTGGAATTCCCACCTGGAGTCAATCAAAGAAGGGATTTCCAGCTGGAATTCCTGCTGGGAAGAGTTTCCTTGGAGGAAATGTTTTGTAGGAGTGTTTTCCCTAAAATAAGGGACAGGGAAGAAGCCCAGAGTTCTGTTCCGGAGGTTTTTAGGGGTGAATCCATGTTTTCAGCTGGATCAGCATTCCCAATCCAACGTTTCCAGCATGGAAATGGAAAATTCATCCCACAAATGCCAAAAATTGGGCCCTGCTCCCATTCCAGACTCATCCCAGCAGGAAAAATTTGTGGGAACAGGTTTGGTGCTCCCGGGAAATGCCAAATCCAGGGAGATCCCTGACTTACCCACATGGGGCCTTTCCAGGAATTCTTTTGGGATGACTCGAAGGAAAATGGGAGTGGTTCCTTGGGAAAAGGGTGGGAATTTTCCCTCTGGAGCACTGGGTGAGCATCCAGAGAGTTTGGGATGGAGTTTAACCCATTCCTGCAAAACCACCTCCCTGAGCTCTGAAGTTCTTGGAATTTCCCCTTTTTCAGTTCCATTTTTCCCATTTATTTTCCTAGTTCCCCAAATTATTTATTTATTCCAGCAAATCCAGCTCCACAGACTCCAAAAATTCCTGGAATTTCCCCTTTTTCAGATCCATTTTTCCTTTTCTTTTTCTCTCCATTTTCCCAAACTCTTTGATTTATCCCATTCCAGAAAAAATGGCTACTTGGACTCAGGGAATTGCTTGGAATTTCCCATTTTCGGATCAATTTTCCCCATTTTTTTTCCTCTCTGTTTTCCCCAAGTATTTATTCCAGCCAAAACAGCTCCAAGGACTCTGAAATTCCTGGAATTTTCTCTTTTTCTGATCCATTTTTCCCATTTTTTTTTCCTCCCCGCTTTCCCCAATTTTTAAATTCCTTTATTCCAAAACAACTCCGTGGACTCCAAGAATTCCTGGAATTTCCGCTTTTTCCCTTTTGAGGATTTATCAGACACAGACAACACATGCCACAAAATTCTTTGGGAATCCCGACTTTCCCATTTTTCCTGATTTTCATCCTGCCAGAGCCCCACGATCCCAAGGAAAAGGAGAACTTCCAGCTCTTGGTGCTCCTCAACGATCGCTTCCAAGCCCTCTGGAATTTCACAGAAGAGAATTCCCGGAACCTGAGGGGAAAACGCGGCAGCTCCGACTCTGGCTGCATCCAGGATTTTTACATCCTCTGGAAAGGAGATCTTTTCCTGAGCCTCTGCATCCAGTGAGTGCTGGAATATTTGGGATTGGAGCGATCCCATCGGGATAATTCCGGAGAAGGAAGTGGGAGTATCAGGAAAACTGGGATGAGAGGTCACAGAGGGGAAATATCCTTGGAAAAGTGCATTGGATGTGGTTTTTCCGTGATTTTGTGGTTTTGGATTGGGATCTGAGATCCCAGTGGGAATAAAAGTTTATGGAGAACTGAAGATCCAAAATAATCTTCAATTCCTGGTTTTTTCTTCTCCGTAAAAGTGGCCAAAGCTTTTCCAGTTTGGATTTTCCAGCTGAGAATTTCCAGTTTGGATTTTCCAGTTTGACTTTTCCAGTTGGGATTTTCCAACTGGGATTGTTCCAAAGGAATTTATCCTGAGATTTTATTCCCATTTTTAATGTTTAATGTGGTTTAATGTGGGATTTGCATGGGAAATTGTGGGATTTGCATGGGGAATGTGGGATTTGCATGGAAATTGTGGGAGTTGCGTGGAAATTGTGGGATTTGCATGGGGAATGTGGAATTTGCTGGGAAATTTTCTGGGAGAAAAATGTAAGATTTGCTGGGAATTTTTGGTCCTGGAAAACGCAGCTCTTGGAAGAAAATCTTGGCAAATATGAAATGGAAAAGGAAAATTCTGAGTTTTACTTGGAAAAATCAAGCAAGCTCAGAGCTGGAGTGTGACAGCTCCACCGTTTACATCCCAGAATTCCCAAATTTTCCGAATTCTGATGGGAATTCTGTGGTGAGGAGTCCATGAATGAACAGCTCTGAAATTGCAGGCAGGAATTTCATTCCATAAAATCTGATGGAAATGGATCCTGGTCTTATCAGCACTTTTGCCTTATCCAGATCTGCCAAAAAATTAAGATTGGGAAGGAATTTCAAGATCCAGTCTAACCTTTGAGACCAATCCATCAAATATCCCGACCTGCATTTTTCCAGAGGTGCTTTTGTGGGATTAAAGGAACTTCCCAACAATTTGGGATCTGTAAGCTCATCCCAAATTTCCCTCTCAAACTCCTCTCGTGTATCCTTGGAATTTTTTCCAGGTATTTCGTCACCTTCGCCAACTTTGTTGTGGTGCAGGGCTTCGAGCAGGCCACCAAGAGCAAGAGGTCAGCAAGTGGAAAATCCTTGGAAATCTTGGGAATCCTTGGGATGTGGGGACATTGAGCAGCTCCGAGCACCGGAGAATCCCAGAATTCCAGAGTGGTTTGGAAAAATCCTCCAAAAATTCCATACTGGGACGGCTCCCAGGTTGCTCCAAGCCTTGGCCAACCTTGGACAATTCCAGGATTGGATTTTCCTCTTTCCAAACTCCTTCTGGAGTTGGAAACTTGGGATTTGGGGATCTAGGGAAAAGATGGAATTGGAGAGAGGAATCTGGCTGGGAATTGGCACTTACCCGAGATTTTTATGGAAGCAGGGAATGAAAATGTGGATTTATAAGGAGCACATTCCCAAGCACGTTATTCCCTGGCTTTCCATGGCTCCCGTTATCCCAGGTTGCTCCAAGCCCTTGCCAACCCTGGACAATTCCAGGGATGGATTCCCTCTTTTCAACCACCCCTAGCTCCTTCTGGAGCTAGGATTTAGGGGTTTAGGGATTTAGGGGTTTAGGGAAGGGGTTGGAATCTGGAAATTCTCACTAATCCCAGATTTTTATGGAAGCAACAACTGAAAATATGAATTTATAAGGAGCACATTCCTTGATTTTTTTTCACGGCTTTCTCCATCCTCGTCATGCAGAAAGTTTGGAAAACAGAGGAGTGGGAATTCCGGGATAATTAACGACCTTTTCTCATAATTCCCAATTTTCCAGTGAGGCCTGGAAGCTCCACAAGGTAGTGCTGAAAGAATTCCTGCGGGATTTCACCTCGGAGAGCTCCCTGGCGCCCGCCCTGCACGCTGCCCTCCACAAACCCTTCCGGGATCACATCCAGAGCTACCTCCAGCTCCTGTCCCAGCTCCAGGGGCAGCTCCAGGAGGTGGGAATTCCCCTGGAGTGGCTCTTCTTGGTCGGTTTTGTGGGAAGAAATATTCCCTAAAATCCAATCTGGATATCCCCAAGCTCAGGATGGATGCATCGCTAAGTATTCCCTAAAATACAACTTGGATTTCGTGTGCTAAATATTCCCAAAAATCCAGCCTGGACATTGATAAATATTCCCTAAAATCCAGCCTGGACCTCCTTTGCCAATTATTCCTGAAAATGCAGCCTGGACATTGATAAATATTCCCTAAAATCCAGCCTGGACCTCCTTTGCCAAATATTCCTGAAAATGCAGCCTGGACATTGATAAATATTCCCTAAAATCCAGCCTGGACTTCCTTTGCCAAATATTCCTGAAAATCCAGCCTGGACATTGATAAATATTCCCTGAAGTTCAATCTGGATCTCCTTTGCTAAATATTCCCTAAAAATCCAGCCTGGACCTTGATAAATATTCCCTGAAATCCAGCCTGGAACTCATTCAGTCCAGGATGGACATGTTGCTAAATATTCTTGAAAATCCAGTCTTGACATGGATACATATTCTCTAAAATCTAACCTGGACATTGATAAATATTCCTGAAAATCCAGCCTGGACATCGATTAATGTTCCCTAAAATCCAGCCTGGACCTTCATTGCTAAATATTCCCTAAAATCCAACTTGGACATTGATAAATATTCCTGAAAATCCAGCCTGGAGCTCCTTTGTTCCAGGATAGACACGTTGCTAAATATTCCCTAAAATCCAGTTTGGATTTCCCTCATTCCAGGAGTGACATGTTGCAAAATATTCCCAGAAATCCTGTCTGGACATGGCTAAATATTCCCAAAAATCCAACCTCGGTCTTGTTTGCTAAGTATTCCCTAAAATACAACCTGGATTTCGTATGCTAAATGTTCCCTAAAATCCAGCCTGGACCTCCTTTGATCCAGGATGGACATGTTGCTAAATATTTCTGAAAATCTAGTCTGAACATTGATAAAAATTCCCAAAAATCCAACCTGGATCTCCCTCATTCCTGGAGGGACACGTTGCTAAATATTCCTGAAAATCCAGCCTGGACATCCTTTGCCAGATATTCCTGGTAATCCACCCTGGACATTGATAAATATTCCCTAAAATCCAACCTGGACATTGATAAATATTGCTGAAAATCCAGCCTGGAACTCCATTGTTCCAGGATAGACGCATTCCTAAATATTCCCTAAAATCCAGTTTGGATCCCCCTCATTCCAGGAGGGACATGTTGCAAAATATTCCCAGAAATCCCGTCTGGACATGGCTAAATATTCCCAAAAATCCAACCTGGATCTTGTTTGCTGAATATTCCCTAAAATCCATCCTGGATCTCCCTGATTCCAGGAGGGACACTATGCTAAATATTCCCTAAAATCCAGCCTGCACCTCTTTTGCTAAATATGCCCAAAAATCCACCCTGAATGTTGCTAAATATTCCCTAAAATCCAACCTGGACCTCTCTTGGACCCAAATGTGAAGCGCTCCTGAAGCTTTTCTGTCTTTTTCCAGGGATCTGAGCAGGATGTGGTGGCTGCTGTCATCCAGGAATTCGGGAAGCTGGAATCTTTCATCAGCCAGGTCCTGGATGAAGCCTGCTTTACCAAGGAGCTGTGGAAATCCTTGGGCTACAAATTCACCGTGAGTCCAGAGGGAATTTGGGATGGATTGTGAATTTGGGATGGATTGCGTATTTGATAAGGATTAGGAGTTTGATATGGATTGAGAATTTTATAAGGGTGAGGAATTTGGTATGGATTGGGAATTTGATACAGATAGAGAATTTGAAGTGGACTGGGAATTTGATGTGGATGAGGAATTTGATATGGGTCGGGAATTTGCTGTGGATGAGGAATTTGATAAGGATGAGGAATTTGAAGTGGATCAGGAATTTGATATGGATGAGGAATTTGGTATGGACTGGGAATTTGATATGGGTCAGGAATTTGCTATGGATCGGGAATTTGAGGCTGGAATTCAATAGAGCAAAGTTGGTGGAGGAGTTGGAGAAACTCTCTGGGGGCTTAGAGAAGAATTTGTGTCTCAATTGTGTCACTGTCACTGGAATCCTGAGAGAGAGGAATTTGATGTGGGTTGGGAATCAGATACGGATTTGATATGGATTTAGGATTTGAGGCTAGAATTCCTTGGAGCAGAGCTGGGTGGAATAATTGCAGAAAGTCCCTGGGGGTTTTAATGTTGTGTCCCAAGTGTGTCACTGTCACTGGAGCCCCAAGTCAGAGGGAGTTTGATTTGGATTGGGAATTTGATATGGATTGGGAATTTGAGGCTGGAATTCAACAGAGCAGGACTGGGTGGAAAAAGTGGAAAAGTTGGAGAAGCTGGGGCTTAAAGAAGAATTTTTGTCCCAAGTGTGTCACTGTCACTGGAATCCTGAGCCAGAGGGAATTTGATATGGATTGTGAATTTGATATGGATCAGGAATTTGATATGGATTTGATATGGATTAAGGATTTGAGGCTGGAATTCTGTAGAGCAGAGCTGGGTGGAAGAGCTGGAGAAAGTCCCTGGAGGTTTTAATGTTGTGTCCCAAGTGTGTCACTGTTACTGGAACCCCAAGTCAGACGGAATTTGATATGGTTCGGGAGTTTGATATGGATTGGGAATTTGAGGCTGGAATTCAACGGAGCAGAGCTGGGTGGAGGAAGTGGAAAAGTTGGAGAAACTCCCTGGGGTGGGGGCTCAAAGAGGAATTTGTTTCTTAAGTGTGCCACTGTCACTGGAACCCTGAGTGAGAGGGAATTTGATATGGATTGAGAATTTGCTATGAATGAGGAATTTGATACGAATCAGGAATTATATGTGGATTTCATATGGAATTAAGGATTTGAGGCTGGAATTCCTTAGAGCAGAGCTGGGTGGAAGAGTTGGAGAAACTCCCTGGGAGTTTAAAGCCAAGTCGGTGTCCCAAGCGTGTCACTGTCACTGGAATCCCAAGTCAGAGGGAATTTGATATGGATTGGGAATTTGATATGGATGGGGAATTTGGTATGGATCAGGAATTTGATATGAATTTGATACGGATTAAGGATTTGAGACTGGAATTCAGCAGAGCAGAGCTGGGTGGAGAAAGTGGAAAAGTTGGAGAAACTCCCTGGGGGCTTAAAGTGGAATTTGTGTCCCAAGTGTGTCGCTGTCACGGGAACCCCAAATCAGCTGATCCCTGCAGGAATTCCTGCCTGGAATTCCATGGAATTCCATGTCCTCTCCTAATCCTGGCTTTTTGCAGGATGTGCTGTGTGTCCCTGAGAGGAGGCTCCTGGAGGACAGCAGGAACCTCCCCATCTCTTCTGGCAGCGCCCGCTCCGAGCGGCTCCTGCTCTTCGACGACGTCCTGGTGCTCATCCAGGTCAGTCCAGGATCCTCTGCAGGGACTGGGGAGGGAACATGGATAAACAGCCCTAAAACTCTGATGGAGTGGCAGAAATGACAGGAATTTCCAAAGGAATGGCAGGAAAATTCCCATTTTTTTTGATGTTGAAAATACAACAGAGTTTGGTTGTTGGGAAGAGTTGGGAAAACTTTATCTCGGATCCATCCGTGTGTGGAAAATAAAGGAAAATCTGGGAAGGGGTAAAGGAGATCCACAGAAGATTTTCCCAGGAAATGTGGATTATCCAACCACCACAGGCACCTTTTGAGTGATCCAAACCCTTTTCTACAGGGAATTGTGGCCCTTGGTTATTCCAAGGAATCTGAGGGATCAATTATGAGATTCCACGAGCTCCCACATGTTGATTTTATTGGGATAAACAGGTTTTTATTGGGATAAACAGGATTTTATTGGGATAAACAAGGTTTTGTTGGGATAAACAGTATTTTCCGTGTTTGTGGCACAGCTGTAGATGTTGGAGGAGGTTTTGGGGCTATTTTGGCAATGTGTTCCCATGAGTGAATTCCAGCTTGGATTGCTCCAGCTGATCTGCCTTGGGAATGGTGATAATCTAGCCTTGGGAATGGGGTGGAGATTCCCTGCTCCACCTGGACACTTTGGAATTCTCATCCTGCTGATAGAATTCCCTAAAAGCTCTGGGAAGAGCAACCTGTGTTTTATGTGGTTTATCTGCCCTGCTTTGGATGAGTTGGATCACGGCCTCACACCAGTGGCTGGGATGGGAACACGGGATCAGCAAATCCATGGAATTATCTCCATGTTTAATCCATGATTCCCATCTGTGTCTCACCTGCTGCTGCTGAGCTTTATGGGGGTTTGGGAATTCCAGCTGGATTGGGATTGACCTGGTTGGGAATCTTGATATCCCTTCTTTGTCTGGTTTCCCAAATCTGGAAGAACACTGGGGAGTTCCTTGGAAAACTCCATCCTGCCAGGCAGCAGCTCCATGTGAAAACCGGGATGTGAGGCAGGGAAAGGAGCTGGAAAATTTCAATTTTCCTTTTATTCCAGCCATTGGAGTTTGTTCTGTTTGGGTGCTGCTGATCCCAAAAGTGACTCCTTAAATTTGGGATTTCTGGTATATTTTTCGTGGTGCCACCTGAAGTCCAAATCCTAAATAGATCCAGGAATGGATTGGATGGAAAGGGAGCTTAAAGATGATCCATTCCCACCCTACTCCATGGTTCCCACCATCCCAGGTTGCTCCAAGCCCTGTCCAACCTTTCCTTGGATGCTTCCAAGGACGGGGCAGCCACAAATCTCTGGGAATATTGGCTGGAATGATTTGGGAATGTTGCCATGGGATAGGGAAGGAATTCTTGTGGGTAGCAGGGTCACATGGAAGGTTTTACTCTCGGATGTGGCCATGGAATTTTGGAAGAGCTTTAGGAGTGTTCAAACAAGAACTTGCATCTTTTTACTGTAGTTTTTCCATCTTCAACATCTCTCATCCCAATGTGCGATGGACCAAAAAACTGGGAATTTTTGCTGGCAGTCCAGCTCTGCCATTCCATGGATGTTTCCAGCAATAACAGAACCATAATTTCACCTTTTTTTCCAGGGAAACAGCTTCCAGAGTTTTGATCTCAAGCTGGTGTGGGTGGATGAAAACTGTGGAGAGAAATTGGCTCCGGGATTGTGAGTGAGAAATTCCCACTGGGAGTTAAAAAAAAAGAGAATAAAAAAGTTCAGGCTGATGGGAAAATGATCCAAAACTTTTGATCCATCTCCTTTCTCAGCAGTGGGATTGGGTTATGGATAATGGGGTCTCAACAGCTTGGAATTTGCTGCTGGATTGAAATCCCAGAATTTTTGAGGTTGGAAAAATTCTGTGGGTTCATCAAATCCAGCCTGTGTCCCATCCCCACCTTGTTCCCAGCCCAGAATTCCTTGGACACTGCCAGGGGTGGAGATTCCAAACCTCCATGGGCAATTCCATGGGAATTGTGGCCTTTCCCACATTCTCTGTGGGTTTTCCATGTTTTCCATGAAAAAATTCCTGCTGAAGTCCAACCTGACCCTCCCCTGGCACAACTTGAGGTCATTCCTTCTCATCCCATTCGTTGCCAATGAATCCCAAAATTATTTAATCCAGCCCTGGCAAACTTGAGATCTCTCCGGGAAAACCACCTGGAAAAGCACCAGGAGGGGAATGGGAAGAGCTGGTGGATTGGGAATTGTGTTTTGCATTCTTTTTTTTGTCCTCCCAGGTACAACCTGCGCATCACAACCCCGGAAGAGACATTCGTCCTCTCTGCCAAGGACCCCCAGATGAAGGTCAGGCATTGGGATTTTCCCATGTCTTTATTATTTAAAGCAAGATATTAATCCAGTCTGGGGTTGGGTTGGTATTTTTTACTCCTTTTCCAAGAAAATCCTGGATTTTTGACTCCTTTTCCAAGAAAATCCTGGCCAGAGGTGGCTCAGAGTTGATGGCGGGTGAGGAATGTTGGTGGGGACCCATCGGTTTCTTGCCGCTTTTCCTGAAGTTTCTCTTTTTCAAATCAACTTGAAATTTTGATTTTTTTTTTTTTTTTAAACTATCCAAGCAGAAATTTTTCCTGTTTTTTAACATCCAAGTGGGAATTCCTCCCTCACAGCTGTTGTGCAGTATCCACCCTCCAGGAGAGTTGAAGCTGCAGATGGGCGTTGATGGGAACCCAGCGGTTCCTCGCTGCTCTCCTGGAGCTGCCTCCAGTTGATTTTCCCGGGATCGGGGCTGATTCCCTGTTCTCCGTGCCCGCAGGCCGTGTGGAGGTGGAAGCTGGAGCAGGCTGTGCGCCAGGCACTGAATGGGAAGCGGGATTTTCCTCTCTGGGGCCGGAGCGGGGAGGGCAGCGAGGCGCCGTCCCGCCGCTTCTTCACCTACGTGTTCCGCACCGAGGGGCGGCTCCGGGGGGCCACCTACGAGGGCGAGTGGCTCTGGGGGAAGCCCCATGGCAAGTAAGGAACATTCTGGGCCCCTTTTCCAAGTGGGAATAAGGCTGGAAGTGCTGGTTTGGTGTTTCCGTGAAGGTTGGGCAGGATCTCCAAGGTCAACCCAAACTTCTCCAGGTCACTCAACCACGTAATGAATGAGTGGCACTGGAGGAGGCCCCATGGCAAGTAATGAACCTTCTGACCCACTTTTCCAAGTAGGAATAATGTTGGAAGTGCCTTTTGGATCCCTTTTTCAAGTGGGAATAAGGTTGGCAGTGCTGACTTCGAATTTCCATGAAGGTTGGGAAAGATCTCCAAGGTCAATCCAGACTTCTCCAGGTCACTCATGAAGGGGTTGCTCCTTTTCTGGGCAGGCTCTGGGGGTCACCTACGAGGGCGAGTGGCTGTGGGGGAAGCCCCATGGCAAGTAAGGAACCTTTTGGACCCCTTTTCCAAGTGGGAATGAGGTTGGAAGTGCTGGCTTGGAATTTCCATGGAGGTTGGGAAAGATCTCCAAGGTCAACCCAAACTTCTCCAGGTCACTAAACTAAATCATGACCAGTGGCTCTGGGGGAAGCCCCATGGCAAGTAAGGAACCTTTTGGGCCACTTTTCCAAGTAAGAATAAGGTTGGAAGTGCCTTTTGTACCCCTTTTCCAAGTGGGAATAAAGTTGGAAGTGCTGGTTTGGAATTTCCATGAAGGTTGGGTTTGGATTGACCATCTCCAAGGTCAACCCAAACTTCTCCAGGTCACTCGTGAAGGGGCTGCTCCTTTTCTGCTTTATGGATTAAATCCTAAAGGCTGCCCCAAAAATGTGGTGTTGATCACCCTGAGCCTCTACTTAGGATTTAGGCTTGGCCTAAAATCAAGATCTCAGCCTTGAGGTATGAAAATCTCACCCTCACGAGGAGGAAAATCTCCACAAAAATATCTTTTTTATTCTCTGCTATCAAAACCTCTTTGGACTTAATCCAAACTTGAAGCATCCAAACTTTTATCCCAGGAATTAAGGAAAGCTGAAATACAACAGGAGCTCAAATGGGAACATGGGAACTGTTCAGTAAATCTGAGTTAAGTAAGGGAATGTCTGTAAATCAAAGATCCCAACCAGAATTTTTTGGATATGGGATAAAGAAGAGTCTGGGGTTTTTTTGGGAAGAAACCTGAAATATGACCAAGCTCCTCAGCCACCAAAACATTTGGAAATTTTCTTTTCCATGGGTTTGACACAGTTAGCTCTGGAAGCAAAAAGGATGGAGAGTGACTCAATTTGAGAGAGCCTTAAAATAGTGAAAGAATCCAGAACAGAAGTGGCTTGGAAGGGATTTGAACTCAGTTCCAACCTCAAATCCCAAAACTGAATCCTGAATATTCCGTGGAAGAGATAAAGGAGAGTTTAGGGCATGAGACCTCTGTATCATTCTCACCTTCACTCCCTCAAAACCATCTCCTGGTTTTTGCCCTCTCCTGCCTTAGGGCTGGAAAATTTGGATTAATCCAAATCTCTCCAGTCTCCCATGGAGTGACTCGGGTGAGGCAACCCAGGAAATTTGTGGCAGAATTAAGGGACTTCACGTGTTCAATTCCTTGGATTTGAGTTCCCTTCCCACTCCTGGAATTCCTGTGCTGGGATTTTGTTGCTGGAAGGTTCCAGAGCAGCATCCTGGTCTCGGTGGCAGCTCTGGGATTTCTGAGGGAGGAGAGCTGTGGGAGTGGGAATTTGGGCTCTTTGGGAAAAACATTGGCGTTGTCCACTGGCTCTCCTGGAATTCCAGGTGACCTGGGGTGGGGGAAGGCCAGACTCCCACTCAGATGTGCCTTAAACATCCCCGTGCCTGCAGCAGACATGGCATTATGGAATATCCTGAGTGGGAAGGGCTCACAGGGATCAAGTCCAACTCCAAGCCCTGCACAGACATCCCAACAACCCCACCCTGGAGCAGCCTTGGGAATGTGCCCATTCCCTGGGGAATACTCAGTGCCCAGCACCCTCTGGGGGAAGAACTTTTCCCTAAAATCCAGCCTAAGCCTGACCCAGCTCCAGCTGTTCCCTCATCCCCTTTGGCTGCTCCCTTTTTCCATTCCCCTACACAAAGCCAAAGGAAATTCATAAAAAAAGTGAAATTTCCAACACATCCGAGCAATCCTCTGGAAAACCTGGAAAAGAGCCACTCTCGTGGAGGTGTTTGAAACAACAACCTTGGTGAAAGTCAAACAACCTCGTCATGGTTTTGGTGTTGCACCATCTCCTGTCAGACAGACCCAGAGGAGGTTTGGATGAAACATTGGGATGCAGTTCCTGGCTGGGAGGGTGAGGAGGGGCTGGGATGGAATTCCCAGAGAAGCTGTGGCTGCCCCTGGATCCCTGGAAGT
>JAOTBB010001293.1:1320157-1346273 GCA_025629985.1 Chamaetylas fuelleborni
CTGTGGGAAAGATAAAGATGATTGCCCCAGCTGGTTTAAAGATGGCCCATTAGCAGATAATATGTGCCACAGAGATACGAGTCACTGCCCCACCCAGCTTCAACAGATGGTGACAGAATTCACATTTCTGGCCACATCCTGTACTGCACCCAAGGCAGTGAGCTGCAGGATCCACCAAAATTCCGCATCCTACGGCAGCTCCGGAGCCTTCCTGGCTTGGATTCCTGCCTGGGAATTCATCCAGGCTGGATTGATGGGAAAGGGAGCCCGTGGGGTTCATTCTGTGTGGGATTGAGGGATGGGGGTTTTCCTGGAAAATCCTGGGATTTTCATGGAGTTAATTCCATGTGGGGATGAGGGAATGGATGTTTTCCAGAAATCATAGGGTTAATTCCATGTAGGAGTGAAGGAATGGATGTTTTAGTGCCATCCTGGGATTTTCATGGAGTTAATTCCATAGGGAAGCAGGAATGGATGTTTTCCTGAATTTGTGGGATTGTCAAGGAGTTAATTCCATGTGAGAATGAGGGAATGGATATTTCCCTGAAATCCTGGGGTTAAATCCATGTGGCAAGTGGGAATGGATGTTTTCCTGAAATCCTGGGATTTTTATGGAATTAATTCCATGTGGGAATGAGGGAATGGATGTTTTGATGCCATCCAGCCCAAATTCCCCCCCACATTCCAGGTCCCTTCACAAATCCCAGTCCAATTCCATCTTTTTTTCCCTCTAGAACATTCCCAGGCCCTCAGAGCATCTGTGGGACAGAAATTCCTTTTTCCAGAGCAGGAAAGCTCCTGGGAATGGTGCTCAACTCTTATCCAGCTTTTCTCCAGGAATTCCGAGGAGATAAAGAATCTGTAATTAGAAATATTTAGGAATATCCAGCACTGCATGGAGCTGGAAGACTTGGATTAATTTAAAAATTCCAGATTATTTCTGTCCCTGGGAATTCCATCCCAGCCAGGAATTCCTTTCCAAAATTCCATCTAAATCTCAATTTTTCCAATAGGAAGCCATTCCCTATTTTCCTGTCCTTCCATCCCTTATCCCAAGTCCCTCTCCAGCTCTTCTGGAGCCCCTCTAGTCCCTGGAATTTTCCCTTTTCCAGGAAAGCATTCCCACTTTCCCAGCCCTGTGCTTCTGTCAAATCCCAGAGAATCTTATCATTTTTGAGGGGGAAATCCACAAGAATTTGGGAAGAACATGGAAAAATCCCAATCCCGTGTTTTCCAGCCAGCTGGGCCTCAAGGAATTCCCAGTGGAGAAGAGATGGACGGGAATCTTCGAGCAATTCCTGGAATTCCTCCAGTCTGGCTGCAAGGAGGAAATGGAGGAATCTTTCACAGGATTCCACATCCAATCCAGCAAGGAGCTGAGGAAATCCCAGGAATATCTGTTCTGCCAAAGGTACGGAGGGAATCCCAGAAATCCCTGAGGAAATCCTGGGAATCCTAGGGGAAATCCTGGGAATTCCTGTTCTGACAAAGAGGAAATCCCAGGAATCACAGAGGAAATCCCGGGAGTCCCTGAGGAAATCCCAGGAATTCCTGTTCTGCCAATGAGGAAATCCCAGGAATCCCTGCGGAAATCCTGGAATTCCTGTTCTGCCAGAGCTACTGCAGACCCTCATTCCCACTCAGGAATGTGATACAATTCCAAGAATTTTCCCGTTGTTCCTGCTCAGGAGGAATTTCACACCTCAGGTGGAATTTTTTCTGCTGAGGTTCATCCACACCCATGAAAATTCCGTTTATTTGAATTTTTTAAATTCCCCTTTGGAATTTGCCAGTGTGGATTTATCCATGGCTGGTTTTCCTTCCTCACTTCCCGTTTTTCCAGAGGCACTGAGGAGATCTCCTGGAAAACTGAGGATATCCTGGAAGAGCTCATCCAGCACCAGGATCTCCAGTCACTCCAGAGTTACTTGGAGAAGGTAAAGATAGAAATTATTTATTAAAGTTATCAATATCCAGATTTTATGGTAAATAATTAAATAAATAATTTAATAATCAAGGATTTAAGAATCCCTAATTTAATAATATATAATTTATGGAATAAATAATGTAATAATAGATATTTAATAGGGAATTTAATAATAGAAAATTGAATAATAGAAAACTAAATAATGGAGAATTGAATAATATAAATTTAATAATAACTAGAAAATCGAATAATAAAGAATTGAACAATAAATAGAGAATTTAATAATGGAGAATGTAATAATAAATAGGGAATTTGATAAAAAATAGAGAATTTATACAAGAAATAGAAATGTAATAATAGAGAATTAATGATAATAGAGAATTTAATAATAAAGAATTTAATAATTAATAGAGAACATAATAGAGAATTTAATAATAAAGTGTTAGTATAAGGAATAGAGAATTTAATAATAGAGAATTTATTAGTAAATAGAAAATTTTATAATAATAATAATAAGAGAATTTAATAATAAAGAATTTAATAAGAAATAGAGAATTTGTATTAAAAACAGAATTTATAGAACAGAAATTTTATTAATAAAGAATTTTTATAATAAATTGCAAGGTTGTTTTTATCATCCCCACTTTTCCCTCTGGAACATCCCAGCAAATCCCATCCTGAAAAGAGGAGCAGGAAACATCCAAAATATCCCCAATTCCAGCTGGGAATTCCAGGAGAAATCCAGGTGCCCTTTTGGAATTTCCCTCTCCTCCTGATCCATAAAATCGGATTTTCCAGGCGCTGAAATCCTCCCTGCATCCCTTGGGAAAGCTGCTGAGGGCTCTGAGCGTGGCGTTCCAGGCCACCTATTCCGGGATCGGAGCCAACCGGCACCTGCTGGGAATGGCACAGGAGGAGGTCAAGTTCTATTCCAAGAAAATTTGGGAGTTCTACCAGTGAGTCCAACATGGAGCTTTTCCATGGGGTGGGAGCATGGAATGGATCTTTGGGATCGTGGGATTAGGGGCCGTGCCTTTGTATTCCTTTTTTCTTGGGGGTTCTTTGGAATTCTTTCATATTCTTTGAATTCTTGGGAGTTCTTTGGAATTCTTTGGAATTCTTGAGAGTTCTTGGGAGTTCTTGGGAGTTCTTTGGAATTCTTGGGAATTCTTGGGAGTTCTTTGGCGTTCTTGGGAGTTCTTTGGCGTTCTTTGGAATTATTGGGAGTTCTTGGGAGTTCTGTGGAATTCTTGGGAGTTCTTGGGAATTCTTGAGAGATCTTTGAAATTGTTGGGAGTTCTTGAGAATTCTTAGGAATTCTTGAGAGTTCTTGGGAGAGTTGCTTCCTCGAGGTGACATTGTCGATGAGAGCACAAATCCGTGGGGTTGGAAATCTGGGATCATGGAATGGTTCAGGTTGGAAATCTTATCCAGTTCCAATCCCTCCCCACTATCCCAGGTGCTCCAAGCCTCATCCAGCCTCTCCTTGGACACTTCCAGGGATCCAGGGGCAGCCACAGATTTTCTGGGAATTCCATCCCAGCCAGGAATTCCTTCCCAATATCCAACCCAAACCATTCCAAGATTCTCTGGGAAATCAGGACAAATCCCAGCTGCTTTTCCAGAGTGGGATCATCCTTGAATGCTCATGGATGGATCAGGGAATTGGGACCACTCTGCTCCTTGGAATCCATGGAAATTCTGGAATTCTCAGCCATTCCTGGTGCTTGTGCTGCTCAGGGAGAAACCCCTCCAACACTGGAACAACTCTGCCAGAATTCCAGGGATTTTCACTGATCTCCCACTGGATGCTGCGACAGCTCCTCCTTTGGGAACAAATTATCCTTAAAAAACCAGGGAATGACTAATCCTTGTTTTTGCTTTTCCAGGGGTTTGCTCCAGCTGGCCCTGGAGCAGAAGGGCCAAGTGCCCTCAGAGGAAGTGGATCCCAGGTTGGTGGCACCTACAGAGGTTCCATGTTCAGCTTTTGGGATTTACAAGGGGGCTCTGGAAATTCAGGAAGTTCTGAGCTTGTGTTTGTGTCCTTGAGCCAGGCTTAGTGCTCAGACTTGTCTGCTTGAGCCAGGCTTAGTGCCCTGTGTTTGAGCCAGGCTTAGTGCTCAGACTTTGTGTTTGTGTCCTTGAGCCAGGCTTAGTGCCCAGACTTTTGTCTGCTTGAGCCAGGCTTAGTGCCCTGTGTTTGAGCCCGGCTTAATACCCAGATTTTGTGTTTGTCTGAGCCTGGACTGGGCTCAGAGTGCCGAGTTTTCCATAGTTTTCCACGGAGTATGGAACCAGCTCCTTCTCCTCATGTTCTGGAGGAGAAAACAGGTGCTAGAGGAGGTGGAAGATACGGAATAAAAACTGGGAATAATTGTGGGAATCCAGCTTTAGGATTTTGGGATCAGGAAGCCAGATTTTGGTTCCTCTGGCTCTGCTTTCTCTGGGTTTTCCCGCTAATTTTTCCGCAGCCATTCCCACAAATCCAGGAGAGGTAAAAGGCGTGAAGTTAATTTATTTGGTCTTGGTGGTCAAGTTATTCCATGGGAATATCTTGGAAAAACCAGCTGGGAATTGGCCTCCGGTGTTCCAGGATATTTTTCCCAGTGACTCTGAAGATGTCCTGCAGCTCCAGGTTTTTTTTCCAGTGAATTTTCTGGAGGACTCCTGATGCTCCAGGATTTTTTTCCCAGTGACTCTGGATATCTCCTGGAGCTCCAGGTTTTTCCCAGTGAGTTTCCTGGAGATTTCTTGCATCAACTTGTGGCCACCACAACCCAACCATGCCAAGCTCTGAAGAGCAAAAAACAAGAACACCTCAGAAACGCCTCTTCCACGGGGTGCTAGGTGGGTTTGGGAATATCCACATGGATTCCCCTGGAAAATGCCATTTTTTCCCCCTCTTTTCCAGTCTCCAGAAGGGCTCCAGCCTGGTCCTGCCACTGATCCTGCCTGCCTTCTATCCCGAGCTCTCCATGCTCTACATGCTCCAGCACCAGCGCGAGGATGACCTCTACTGCCAGGGAATCGTGGAGCTCAGCCTCTTCTCGGATATCCAGCTCCTGGAATTCCTGGATGTGCAGAAGTAAGAAGGAATTTTCCATCCCCAGTGAAAATTCCGGAAATGTTGAGTTGCCGTTGGATTCATCATTGGGTTTTCCCAGTTTTTCACTGGAGTTTCTCTCCAGGTTGCTGGAGGAATTCCTGCTCTGGAATGTTTGGCTGGAAGGAGAATTTTTAATTGAAAACTGTTTTAATTGAAAACACTTTAATGGAAAACTGCTGTTATCTATCCCTACTAATCCTCATTTTTGGTGGAAAATTCCCGAATTCTTTGCTCCAAATCATCATCAATTTACAAATATCTACAAACTTACAAGTATGGAAGATTCTCAAATTCTTTCCTCCAAATCATCCCAAATTTAGAAATGTCTATAAATTTATAAATGTGGAAAATTCCCAACTTCTTTGCTCCAAATCATCCGGAATTTAGAAATTTCTCGGAAAAGGAATGTTGTTCCCCGTTAAAATGTGGGAATAATGATGGAAAAGATGAAAGAAGTGGAGGCAGATGCTTCCCTCATCCATTCCTCCTCCTGGATCCACTGCTGGAAAGCAGCTTGGGAATTTTCCTCTGGGATTTCAGGAGATCAGCAGATCCAGAGTCTCAATTGGATTCCATCCAAAAGAAGTGAGAAGAATTGGATGGAAAATTGCCAAAATTTCTCATGGATTATCCCAGGATCATCCCTGAGGAATGCAAACTCTGGTGGGAGCTCCCAGGGAAGTGGATCCTTGGGATGGGAGCTCTGAGGGGGAAGTGGATCCATGGGATTGGAGATCCCAGGGAAGTGGATCCTTGGGATGGAGGCTCCCAGGGAAGTGGATCCATGGAATTGGAGATCCCAGGGAAGTGGATCCATGGGATGGAGCTCCCATGAGGAGATGGAAGAACCACTGAGATTCCAGATGTAATCCATCCTAAATCCCACTTTTCCCTTTCCAGGCACCTGTGGCCGCTCAAAGATCTCACCCTGACCTCCAACCAGGTGAGGAAAACCCTTGGAGCCAGCTGGGAATGGGGCACGGAATTGTGCTTGGATGAGGATGGAGCTTCTCCGAATCAATCCCAGGAATCCAAGCTCCATGATCAGTTTCAATCCAGAGTTGCTGCCTGTGGATTTCCTCGGATTTCCTTCCCAGTTTTTGTGGGATGGCTCCGAAATTTCTGTCACTGGTATTCCAAAGGTATCCCTGTCTCTTTTCCAGAGGCGCTCCCTGGTCAAGGATAAATGTTTCCTGTCTGCCACCGAGTGTCTGCAGAAGCTCATGTGAGTCCCTGTCCGCCTCTTCCCACTGAAATCCAGGGATTTTTTTTGGGAAATGCCAGGAATTTTTACCTGTTTCAAAAGCACTCCAGCGCCATTCCAATAATTTCTTAAGGAAAAGTTGTTTGGGATGTTCCTTGTTTCCAAGTGAATTCCATGGAATTTTTTCCTCCATAACTCCCATGAAGACAGCGATGATTAAATCTGGCAATTCCCTGGTCAGCACCTCCCACTTCCCACAGATATTCCCTAGGAAGGAATTCCTGGCTGGGAATGTGGGGAGGGGCTGGGATGGAATTCCCAAAGATTTCTGGCTGCCCCTGGATCCCTGGAAGTGTCCAAGGCTAGGTTGGAGCACCTTGGAATAGTGGGAAGTGTCCTTGGCCGTGGAATGGGATGATCCTTAAATCCCTTCCCACTCAAACCATTCCATGTTTTCTCCCTGTGGAAAATGGGACTGGAAACTCCTCCTCCAGTCAAACCTAAATTGGGATTGGGTTTGGAATTGGGATTGTTCTGTGGACATGTTTGGTTTGGGATCCTTTTATATCCATTGGCTTTTCTGGGAACATTCCCACTCCTTCAAGTTCCCTTCCCCCAGCTCTGCCTTGGAGATCCCAGGAATGTCCCATTCCATACTGGAGACCCCAGGAATGTCCCATTCCATGTTGGAGATCCCAGGAATGTCCCATTCCATGTTGGAGGCACCAGGAGTATCCCATTCCATATTGGAGATCCCAGGAATGTCCCATCTCGTATGGGAGACTCCAGGAATATCCCATCCCATATGGGAGATCCTGGGAATGTCTCATTCCATACTGGAGACACCAGGAATGCCCTATTCCATATTGGAGATCCCAGGAATGTCCCATTCCACTTCGGAATATCTCCTGGCCCAACCTCACTGCCTCCTCTTTCCTCCACCCTTTGGAGCCAATCCATGAACTCCAAATCTCCTGAAATCCCTATTTTTTTTTTTTATTTATTTTTTTTTTTTAAATCCCACTTTTCCATGGCTCTTTTATCCCAACAGCACCACGGTGGATCCCAGGGAAAAGCTGGAAATCCTCCGGAAAACCTACGAGGAGCTGGAGCACACGGTGTCCCGGCTGCTGGAGAAGGAATTCCGGCTGCCCATGGATGATCTCCTGCCCCTCCTCATGTTCGTCGTATCCCGAGCCAAGTGAGTGGAATTTTTTCCCTCTGGAATATTTCCAGGTGGGAAAATTCCAATGAAAACCTTCGGGATTTGGGGTTGGATGTGGTTTTTTTATCCAGAGGTGTGGTTGGGTTTTTGGGATATAAAGTGCCAGTGGAATTCCGGAGTGTGCGTGACTTATCCTAAAGGATATTTCATGGAAAATGGGTTTCCTTTTATCCTGGAATTCCAGCATGTCCATGTCTTATCCCAAAGGCTATTTCATGGAAAATCAGATTGCTTTTATCCCAGAATTCTTGAGTGTCCATGTCTTATCCCAGAAAAAATTGGGATAGTGGGAGGTACCTGTCCATGGATCATCCCAAAAGCTCTGGAATTCCGGGATTCTGGAATTCCAGGATTCCTACAGGAATTTCCTATTCTCAGCAGGGACTGGGATTCAGCTGGGAGATGAGGAATCTAAAATTCCATCCAGCAATTGGAATTTCCTGTGGATGGATCTGGAATTTCCTTGGGATGGAGCATCTGAAGTTGTGGCTGCTCCATCCCTGGAAGTGTTCCCGGTTGGAAGCACTTGGAAAAATTGGGTTAATGTGAGATCCCTGCCCATGGATCATCCTGAAGGAGCTTTCCAGCCTCAAACCCTCTGGCATTCTGGGATTCTGGAATTCTGGGATTCTGGAACTCTGAGATCCCAGATCCGCCTCCAGCAGATCAGGATGTACCAGGAATCAGCTCTGGAATTCCAGTTTCCCTCCTCTCCAAAATTCCAACACCTCCACGTGCCCCAGAGATTTTCCCCAGATTTTGGGATTGCTTTTTGCCTAGGATCCAACACCTGGGAGCTGAAATCCATCTGATCCGGGATTTGATGGATCCCACCAACCAGGGCGGAATGTTGGACTTCCTGCTGACAGCACTGGAGGTAAGGGAATCTTTTCCAGGAATTCCAGCGCAGCCTGAGCAGCAAAATTCCAGCTTTTCCAGAGTGGAATTTTTGGGAATTTATTCCCTTGCCAGGCTGGGAAAAAGTCTTTATCCTTAATTTCGGACAGATTGAATTCTGTTGGAATTATGCTTGGGATCAGCAGGGATTCTCTGGCTGCAGGAGTTTGGATTTGATCCCAGAATTCCCAAATTTTTCCCTCATTTTTGCTCTGTTTCCTCCCCAGTCGTGCTATGAACACATCCAGAGGATCCGGCTGCATCCAAAGGAAAGCTCCCACAGCTCCTGATCCATAGGGAAAATCCTCCTTTTCCCGAACTTTCTGGACCAAATCCAGCTGGAAAAAGCGGGAATAGTATCCCTGGCTGCCTTTAAAGGGAAGAATTCCTCCCCAGCCGAGGTTTTCCTGATCCCAAACACACTGGAAAGGCTGGAATTTCCATCTCCAATCTTTGGGAAATTTTTTTCCAAGCAGAGAAGGTTTTTGTTTGTTTTTTTAAAAATTTTTTTAGAGTTTTATCTCCTTTTCCCACAAAAATTCCCAGGAAAAGAAAAAAATTTCCTTTTCCTTTTCTGGATGAGTTTTTTTTTTGCACTGGAGAATTCCCAGAAAAAGAAAGAATTTTTTTGGGAAACACCAATTTTGATGGGATTTCTTGGAATGAGACAGAGAGCTCATCCCAAAGCTCCTCAAAATTCCTGGAATGAGAGGAGATTTTCCCCACCACTCCTTTTCCTACTTTTTCCAACTCAGGACTTTTCCCATTGCATTTGGAAGCTGCTATTCCCGAATTTCCTGATTTTGCCCATGCTCCAAATGTTTTTATTTCTCCTTGGGAGACCTCAGGGGTGATCCTGCACTGCTGTGGAATTCTGGGGGCTTGGAAAAAGCTCGGATTTATCCTGGATTTTGGGAAATTCTGGGAAAACAAACAGAAAACATGGAATAGAAACTCCAATCCCAGCTGGATTTTTGCCCTGAGCTGGAATTTCTCTTTGGAATAAGAATCTTTGGGATATTCCCAATGGATATTTGGGATGCTGTTCCCAGCATTCCAAAATTTTTTAGTAATAGCCCCAAAAAATCTCATTTTTGACAGTTTTTATCCCATTTTTAAAATTTTTCTTGGGATTTTTTTCCCTATCCAGGAAAACAAAACTTCTCAGGCTTTTTTCCTGCTGCTTTTTCTAAGTTTTCCTAATTTTTTAAATTAAGGGAAGTGAATCCTTGATATTTTTGGGGATGAAAAACTGGAAGTCCAAAGCTTTCAAAGAATGGGATTTTTATCATTTTTCCCTTGGGATTTTTTCATTTTTCTCAGGAATTGTTTTTCCCAGTAATTTTTTTCCTTATCCAGGTGACTCCCGGAAAACAAACGCCCCCAGGTTTTCTCTTCCCATTTTCCCCAAATTTTATCCTTTAATATATAACAGATTAATCACAATAATTAATATATTAACAAGAGAATCCCACGGGAAGTTTGCCAGGAATTTTTATTTAAATAAAACTCTTGGAATTTTGAAGAAATTCCAGGCTCCACGTGCTCCTTATTCCAATGTTTTTGTTTTCAGGAGTTTGGGACTTTTCTAAATAAAGAAAAAGTAGATACTTGATATTTTGGGGGATGAAAAATCTGAAGTCCAAATCTTTCAAAAAGTGGGATTTTAGTTATATTTCCCTTGGGATTTTTTCATTTTTCTCAGGAATTGTTTTTCCCAGGAATTTTTTTCCTTATCCGGGTGACTCCCGGAAAACAAAACCCCCCAGGCTTTTTCCTCCCATATTTCCCAAATTTTATCCTTTAATAAGTAACAGATTAATTACAATAATTAATATATTAACGAGAGAATTCCATGGGAAATTTGCCAGGAATTTTTATTTAAATAAAACTCTTGGAATTTTGAAGATTCCAGGCTCCATGCGCTCCTTATTCCAATCTTTGCTGTCTTCAGGAATCTGGGAATTTTCTAAATACAGGAAAAGCAGCTCCTTGATATTTTTAGGAATGAAGAAAAAAAATGCAAATTTCCTCTAGGAAAAGGACATGCAAAGTGCAGGGGGGGTGCTAAAAATTCCAAGGAATTCTCTGGAAAACAAGGTAGATTTTCAGTTTCCTAAAACTTCCTGAAATTCCAAGTTTTTCTCGGCTTTTATTTCAGGAAGAATTCAAGTGAGGCCTGAAGGTAACAGTGTGCAGCCATTTGTGCTTCCAGGTTTGGTTTCTTTTTTCCCAGGAAAAGCAGGAGGGGGATGTTCCACTGGGAATATTCGGTGGCATTCCGGGTGGGAATTGTGCTGTGGAACCATGCGGGGAGTGCTGGATCCGATTTTTCCTGGAGGGAATGCTGGGCCTTGGGATGGAGCATGGAATTGTGGGAGCACATTCCCGTTCCTGCTTTTTTATTGGGATGAGTCAAGGCTCAAAGTTTTAATTAAATTAAATTTATCCTGAGCTTCTCAGCTTTGGAAATCCTGCTTTGGAAGACATGGAATCAACATTCCCAAATCCAGGCTCCAGCTCCAGGAATTCCATGGAATTCACCAACTGGAATTCTCTAAAAAAGGATAGAAAAGCTGAGATGCACCTGGAGGAGGAGAGGTTTAACAAAGCTGAGTTTAAACACAGGGAATTTGCTTCATTCCACTTCCAAACTTGATCCATAGGGAATTCTTTCCCTGAGTGATGCTCAGAATCCTAAGGAAGTTTGGGATTTTCCTTTGGCTGGGATTGTTTTTTTCACTAACTCCTCCAAACCGCTCAGAACTTTGGGAATGTTCTCCCTCCTCCTGCTGGAGTAAAGCTTTTGTCCAAGTCAGTTTCCTCCAAAACCTTTGGAAAAAAGCTTGGAAAAGCGGGAATTCAGAGCAGGGCCGTGTCGATGGCTGATTCCAGGTGCTGGCTCCAGCTCAAGCTTCCATGGAAGTGTCAGCAGCTGGAATTCCCAAAAAATAGGATGGAAAAGCTGAGCTGCACCTGGAAGAGGAGAGGTTTAACAAAGCTGAGCTTAAGCACAGGGAATTTCCTTCGTTCCACTTCCAGACTTAACTTATAGGGAATTTTTTCCCTGAGTGATGCTCGAAATTCTAAGGAAATTTGGGATTTTCCTTTGGCTGGGATTGTTTTTTTCACTAACTCCTCCAAACCACTCAGAACTTTGGGAATGTTCTCCCTCCTTCCCAAATATTCCCCTGTCCTGCTGGAGTAAAGCTTTTGTCCAAGTCAGTTTCCTCCAAAACCTTTGGAAAAGAGCTTGGAAAAGCGGGAATTCAGAGCAGGGCCGTGTCGATGGCCGATTCCAGGTGCTGGAGCAGAGCCTCTGGAGAAGGAGAGAGGGAACTCAGATCCAGCTTCCGGAAATCCTCGTTAGCGCTTAACGAGCTCAGCACTTTCACCGTCCTCTTCAGGTCGAAGACGGCGTGCAGCATTCCCAAGGTGGAAATGGCGGCTTTGGAATTGTTCTGGGATGAGGATTCCTCATCCAGGCCCTTCTCCAAGATGGAAATCCGGTTTTCCGCGATGACTTTGAGGAAGTTGTAGAATTCCTTGTAGTCGATGCCCGTGCAGGATTTCATGATCAGCTAAAGGGGGAAAATGGAATTTGAATGGGAATGACAGCAAGAAAAATCTCTCAAATTGATTTTATGAAGTTATGAATTCTCTGGGGTCATAAATAATTCTGTTTAATAATTTTTTTTTACTCAGAATTGCCTCTGGATCGAAAGGCCTAAAGTTGTTTTTCCTGAATATTGTGGGAATTTTGCCAAATATTAATTAATTTTTGGAAGGAAATCAACCCAAGGAGAGGGAACAGCTTCCAGAAATAAACTTGTAATTTACCTCATCCAGGAGGTTCTGGAAAGAATCCCACCCATCCTCTTCCTCATGGAATTTTGGTTGGATTATGGAGTTTTGGGTTCTTTCCCAGCTCCAGGATAGAGCAGCCACAGTTTGTCTGTGTTCCAGCCAGGAATTCCTTCCCAATATCCCATTGAAATTGAGTGGGAATGTGTCCTGTCATTCCATGCCTTATCCCAAATCCCTCTCCAGCTTTTCTGGAGTTTATTTAGGCTCTGGAAGCGGCTCTGAGGTGTCTCCCTGGAATTCTCCCTTCTCCAGGTGAACATCTCCAGCTCTCTTGATCCTGAAGTTTTCCAGCTTTCCAACCAACATTCCATCCTGGACACAGCCAACAAACGGAAGCAATTCCCAAACTTTATGGGGAACATTCCCAAACTTTTATTGGGAATATTTCCCAACAAAACAAAGCTGTCCCCAACTCCTACTTCCTTATAAACCACGGCAATTCTGCCATGAAAATCTTCAACAATCCCAGAATTCCTGGATAATCTGGGATTGGGGTGTACCTGGCATTGGAGGTGCCAGTCATCCATGGGTTCTTTCCATTGGCTGATTTCCCGCTGGACGGCCGCCAGCTCATCCTGCAGGAAGCACCACATGACGGCCACGTTGCAGCCGTTGACCCAGTTGTGGTTGATGGAAATGGTGTCTTCCTGAGGGAAAAATTTGGGATAACCCACAGATAATTAATGCTTAGTCACTAAATAATTTTTAGGAATAATATTATGGAATTTGCTGTTCCAAAATTCCCATTCCTGAGAAGGGAAATGCTTCCCTGGCATCAAAATCCTGGAAATTTCCTTCTTTAGAAACCCAAAATGTCCCAAATTCCCAAAATGCTGCTGTTGACCCAGCTGTGGTTAAAGGAAATGGTGTCTTCCTGAGGGAAAAATTTGGGATAACCCACGGATAATTAATGATTTGTCACTAATTAAGTTACTAGGAATGATAATACGGAATTTGCTGCTCCAAAAATGTGATTCCTGAGAAAGGAAATGCTTCCCTGGCATCAAAATCCTGGAAAATTCCTTTTTCCATGTCTGAATAACCCAAAATACTCCTCATTCCTGGAATCTAGAAGGCAGAAATTTTGGAATGGAATCCTATGGAATCATTTGTTGATTTGCCATGATTCAATTCAAATTCTCAGGATTAACAATCCCACCCTGGGTCTGGCTCATCCAGGATCCCATTCCTGACAAAACAGCAGGAAAAGGGGATGCAGGCAGTTTTTTCTATGGAATACTCTCTGAAATTCCAGTGCCCCAAGGAGCTTTTGATGGTTTTAGCACCCCAGAATTCCAGAATGGTTTGGGGTGGAAGGGAACTTAGGGATCATCCCATTCCATGGGCAGGGACACTTCCCACTGTCCCAGGGTGCTCCAAGCTGGAATTCCTCCTTCCTGGGGAAGTTTTCCATCCTTTCCTCTTCCTTTTTCCTGGGATCTTCCTCGTCTTCACCCTAATTCTCTGCCATGGAATTCCTAGAAAGGACTTTAATGATCATCCCATTCCCACTATCCCAGGGTGCTCCAAGCCTCATCCTTGGACACTTCCAGGGTCTCTGCAAAGACCATTCCAAGGCCTCCATTCCTTCCCAACATCACCCAGGAGAACGGCTCAAATCCCAATCCCAAAATCCCGATTTCCATCCCAACAAAACCTTTGGGATCCCCCTTGGTGATGATCCAAGAGCGATTCCCAGCAGGATCCATTCCCTCACCAGGTTATAAACCTGGTGGTGCCATCCGCTGGGAATGAAGACAATCTCTCCGGCTTCCTGGATAATTTCCAGAGGGGGTTGGCTCTGGCTGTAGCGCGGATAAATCCTCTTATCCCGAAGATCCGGAGCTGTCACGTCAAAGGGGAGATTCCCGTGGCAATCCTTGAGGAATTCCTCCTGTCCCGCGGGATACAGGAGCCATTTTTTCCTGCCGCAGACGTTGGCCGACCAGCTGTAAGAGCGGAAGACGTCGGCGTGGAACGGAGTCCTGGGAAAAATCAGGGATGGGCAGGAATCAATCCCGAAAAATTCCAACAGGGATTCGAGTTGTTGAAGAGCTGAGGTGCTGATCCCAGAATTTCTCATGGAATTTCGGTTGGATGATGGAGTTTTGGCTATTTAAAGCTACTGTATTCATACCAATCCTGAAATTCCTCATGGAATTTTGGTTGGATTATGATATTTTGGCTATTAATTGGATACTGCTCCCAAAATTTCTCATGGAATTTTGGTTGGATTATGAAATTTTGGCTATTAATTGGATACTGCTCCCAAAATTTCTCATGGAATTTTGGCTGGATTAAAGACTTTTGGCTATTAAAAGGCCATTAAATGGATACTGATCGCAAAATTCCTCATGGAATTTAGGTTGGCTTATGAAGTTTTGGCTGTTAACTGGATATGGATCCCATGGAATTTTGGCTGGATTATCGACTTTTGGCTATTAAAAAGCCATTATATGATACCAATCCCAAAATTCCTCATGGAATTTTGACTGGATGATGAAGTTTTGGAGATTAAAAGGCCATTATATGGATACTGATCCCAAAATTCCTTATGGGATTTTGGTTGGCTTATGGAAGTTTATCTGCTAAAAAGCCAGGATATCTATCCTGATCCCACCCATCCTTTTCCTCATGGAATTTTGGTTGGATTATGGAGTTTGAGTCATTAAAGAGCCATTGTATCCCAAGATTCCTCATGGAATTCTGTCTGGATAATGAAGTGTTTTATATCCTCTGTGCTTCTCCCCTAATTTATTCAAATAAATTCCTTGAGGGTAGGGAATTCTGATAAAAATATCCCAAATCCAACTTTAGAACCAACACTGGGCTGGAATTTTCCCCTGAACACACTGGAGTTATCCCTGCCATTCCAGGCTCCTGCACATTCCCAAGGGAATTTCTCCTCTCATCTCCCAGATAAATTTTTTTTTTTGTGGGCACAGTTGGGGCTCCCTCCCATCCAGAGCCAACCAGGACACCGAGAGACTTGCCTGGTTATCGTGAGGGATAATGGGATCATTTCCTGGGGTATTCAGCTGGAAAAGAAGGAATTTTGGGGGATGAGAGCCTTACCAGGATCCCTTGGGTCCCATGTAGACAAACCGAAAATCATCCACGGCCACAGCATCCCAATATTCATTGAGCCAATCCGAGGAAAAATACACAGGAGTGGTGTAAACATCCTGCTCTGGGAAAGCTCTGGAAAATAAAAACACTTGGAAAAGCAGCTTGGGAAAATGGGGTGTCCCCCCAAATCCAGTGGGAAGAGCAAGGTGGATCCTTTAGGATGGAATTCCAGTGGTTTGGGAACAGCTCATCCCAACTTTTTGCTACCCCAGGTTGTTCCAAGATGGGTTTGGACACTTCCTGGGATCCAGGAGCAGCCACAGCTTCTCTGGGAATTCCATCCCAGCCCCTCCCCATTCCCACAGGGAAAATTCCTTCCCAAGGTTCTTTTCCTGCTGGAGAAGGAAAAGCAGAGATGGAAAGGATCCCAAATCCAACATATCAATGGAATATTCCCAATTCCAATCCCAATCTAGGTTTGACTAGAGGAGGAGTTCCAGTCCCATTTTCCATAGGGAGAAAACATGGACTGGTTTGGGTGGGGAGGGATTTAAGGATCATCCCATTCCATGGCCAAGGACACTTCCCATTATCCCAGAGTGATCCAGCCTGGTCTTGGACACTTCCAGGGATCCAGGGGCAGCCACGGCTTCTCTGGGAATTCCATCCCAGCCCCTCCCCACCCTCCCAGCCAGGAATTCCTTCCCACATTGAGTTTAAATGGATCTTGAGCTTGGAATAAAAGCTGGGAATTAGGCTGAGGGAATGACAGCAGCCTGAAATATTGGGGATTTGAGGAATTCTGAGCTCTTTTTTGGAGCTGGAGGCCAAAGCTTTGGAATCCCTCCAGGATCCCTCCAGGAATGTTGGAATATTTTTCCTGTGGGCTGATGCTGAGCTCGTCTGCTTTGCCTCAAAACCCCAATTGGAACTATTCAAAATCATGGAATCTTGGAATTTTTAGGATTGGACAGGATCCTAAAGAACATCCAGTTCCAACCCCGTGCCAGGGACACCTCCCACTATCCCAGGCTGCTCCAAGCTGGCACTGGGCACTTCCAGGGATGGAGCAGCTTCTCTGGGAATTCCATCCCAGCCAGGAATTCCTTTAATTAAGTGCAAAGCCATTCCCTGTGTCCTGTCATTCCATGCCTTATCCCAAATCCCTCTCCAACTCTCCCTTTAGACCCTGGAAGGGGCTCTGAGGATTCCTTGGATCCTTCCCTTCTCCAGGGGAACATTCCCAGTGATGGAGCTTTGGGAATGAGCCCTGACCTGCTCAGGTGCCAGTCCTTGAGGTAGAGGCAGCCACGGGAGGAGCGATAGCCGTTCCGGATGTATTCCCGCCAATATTCCACAAATTCCTTGAAGGGCAGCTGCTCCTTGGGGTTGGAATTGTATTCCTTGACATCACAGTTGGCAACGGGCACCACGGCCTCTCCTGGAATCACAAATCCCTCAGGAATTCTCCTCAGGAATGGGGGGGACTCATGGAATCACCTCCCCCTCAAGCTCATCCCTGTGGAATTCTGGGTTTCAAATATTCCAAAGGAACCATCCCAATCCCAAAACCATCATTGCAGGGAAACACAATCCAGGAATTTCAAATTCCTTGGGAGTTCTCAGGAATGGACTCATGGAATCAACTCCCTCAAGCTCATCCCCACAGAACTGGAATTTTTTTACTTTTTTGTGTTTTTATCCTGAAAATTCAACCCTAAAAAGCTGCATCATTTAGGATTTGGAATAATTAAATTATCCAACATTTTTAATTGACTTATAAATAATATTTCTTTAATAATAATATAATAATACTTATTAATTTAATAATATTTAGTTGATTTAGGATTCCAAATATTTATGATTTGGAATAATCAAATTATCTAAGATTTTTAATTGATTTAAATATAAATAAGAAATAAAATTTGGGAATAAATTTCAGCTTGGAATCTGCAAACCAGACTGTAAATAAATGGAAAAAACATCCATATATTAATTCAGGAAAAAAAGGCTGGAATTTTGGGGGTTTTTTAGTGCTTTTATTCCAAAAATTCAATCCTAAAAAGTTGCATCCTTTAGGATTTGGAATCAAGCAGGAGAAAATTCCAGGACTTACCAAACTTCTGCAGGAGATACTCAAAGTTGGGTTTCCCATCTCGTGTCACCCAGGTTTTCCTGCTGCCCCAATCCTCGGTGAACTTGGCTGAGAAAATGCAGGGATGGTTGGGAATGAGATAATCCCGAAAAAAATCCGAATAAGTGAAGGAATCAGCTTTGTCAATAAAATCCACGTGGCCCCCGGGAAGAGCACCTGGAGCAGAATTCCCAAAATCCCGGAAAAAAGCGGTGGAACAGGCAAAGGTTGCTCTGTCCATGCAGGCTGGAAAAAAAATTCCTGGCTGAGCCAAGGAAGTTTGGAGCAGGTGTTATCCCAAAAAAAACCCCAACCTACTAAAAAATGGGATTTGAGGCTTTAAAGCTGTGGAAAATCACGGGAAAATTGAGGGGAAATCATGGGAAAATTGAGGGGAAAGGAGGAGTGGTGCAGGAGTGTTGGGATAATTGGGATTTTCCATGGTTTCTAGAGCTGGGAAATCACCCTCCGGATGCTCTTCTGTCTTGCCAAAGCTGATTCCGTCCTAAAAGGGCAGAAAAAGAAAATTTCAGTGGGATACTCCCAAAAAATTAATTAATTGCAGGGGTGGAAGGAAAAGAAATTCCTGAAATATTTGGGAAAGTGCGGGCTGCTCTGGGATTATCCCTTTGTTCCGAGGTCTGGCACCTCCCACCTTCCCGCAGAGCTTTTTCCAAGGATTTGGAGCAATCGCAGGATAAAAATAGGACAAAAAAAAAAAAAAAAAAAAAAAAAAATGGGAAAGAAAAAAGGAGGTAAAGGAAAGACTGAGCAGAGAGGGAATAAAGCAAAGAGGCTGCAGGGGTGGGATTTGGGAGACACTGAGGGCAACGGGGATTTAGGGAATTCCATGAGGGAATTCCCCCCCTCAGAGATCTCCAAGGGAACAGCAGGATTAAGGGATTTTCATTAAAAAAAATTATGAAAATTATGGAGCTTCCTCACGGAGCTCCAAGGGAATATTATAATTAAGGGACATCCATGAGGGAATTCCTCCCTCGGAGATCTCCAAGGGAATACTCGAATTAAGGGATTTCCATGAGGAAATCCCTTCCTTAGAAATCTCCAATGGAATATTGTAATTAAGGGAAATCCATGAGGGAATCCCTCCCTCACGGAGCTCCAAGGGAATATTATAATTAAGGGACACCCATGAGGGAATTCCTCCCTCGGAGATCGTCAAGGGAATACTGGAATTAAGGGATTTCCATGAGGGAATTCCTTCCTTAGAGATATCCAAGGAAATACTGGAATTAAGGGACATCCATGAGGGAATTCCCGTCAGGGAGGTCCCCGGTGTAGGGGGGAGGACCCGGACCCCACAGCGCGTCGCACACGCCATCCTCGCCTCGCTCTCCCGTCCCACCCGCGCTTCCCTCAGGAACCGGGAGCACCCCGAGAGAGCCACACTCACCCCCGTGCCCTGCGAGGCAGCCCCTGCAGCGAATGGCGGCGGTGGCGGCGACAGCGAGGGGCTATGGCGGGAGCCACCGGAACCTCTGCATCAGGCGGGTGGGGGCCGGGGGGGAGCGAAAAGCGGAGCGCAGCGGCGCGGGGCTCAGCCAATAGGAACGCGCAGCTGCGCGGGGCTCAGCCAATAGGAACGCGCGGAGGGCGCAGGCGCGGAGCCGGGTCGGTGCCGCACTGAGGGAGGTGCGTGAGGGGCCGGGGGGGCTCCGAATGGACCCGGGGGGGGCTCGAGATGGAGCTTGGGGGTTGGAAATGGGGTTGAGGGGTCACAAATTGGGGCTTGGGGGGGCTTCGGGCAGGGAATGGAGGGGCTCTGATCCATGGCTGGGGTGGTCTCGGGTTGGGGTCGGTGGGGTTTGGAACCGGGGTCTGGTGGGTCCGACCAGCGTGGGATGGGCTTGAACTGGGAGTTGGGGTGGGTTTGGTGTTGGGGCCTGGGCTGGGCTCGACCTGGCGCTGGGGTGGCCTCGAACCGGGAACTGGGGTGAGTTTGGTGTTGGGGCCTGGGATGGGGGGGAACCGGGGACTGGGGTCGTTCCGAACCGGGAACCGGGCACCGACGTCGGGTCTGGGCCAGGGCTTCGAACCGGGCCTTGGGAGGACTTGGACCCCCGAGAATGGGGGCTCCGATCCATGGCCGCGGTGGTCTCGGACCGGCACTCTCGGACTGGGAGAGTTTCGAGCTGGGGTCTCGGAGCGGGGTCTGGGGAGGTTCCGAACCGGGCTCCGAGCTGGGTCCGGGGCGAGGTTTGGGAGGACTTGGGGCTGAGCTCCGGGAATGGGGTTTGAGGGGCTCCGAAATGGAGCCCGAGGGTGAGAATTCAGTCCTGGGCTGGGTTGGCTCTGCAGCGAAGCCGAGTCAAGGCTCGACCCGAGGGCTGGGTCGGGAAGCAGAGCAGGGAATTTATGGATAGGGAAGGGATGATGTGGGTGATGGATTGGGGGGAATCTCCAATAAATTCCTGGGTAACACCGAGCTGTGTAGAAGTGTGGCCATTGAGGGGTTGGAGAATTCCTGGGGGAGCTGGGAATGTTCATCTCTGAGCAAAGGGGGATCAGGAGGGACCTTGTGGCTCTGCACAGCCCCCTGACAGGAGAGAGTTGAGAATTTGGGATCTGCTCCCAGGGAACAGGGACAGGGTTAGGTTGGATTTTGGGAAGATTCCTTCCTGGAAAGGCATCAGAAAGAGCTGCCCAGGGAGGTTTGGAGTGCCCATCCCTGGATGTCCAAGGAATTCCTGGATGTGGCACTCAGGGATCAGGCACAGCTTGGGCTCAGTGATCCTGGAGATCTTCCCCATCCTCAGGGATTTTAGGATTCCCTGGATGCAAAAGCTGCTTTTCCCAGCTCCATCCCTCTTGCACAGGCTCCAGCCCCTCCCTCAGCCCTGCCCAAACTCTCCAGGTGGATTTAGAAACTCCAGAAGAGGATTTTCCTGGGGTTTAATCCCAAACTCCTCAGGATTTTTGGGAAGCAATTAACTCCCAATTCCAGCACATCTGAAGAAGGCTCAGGTTGGACACCAGCAAGAATTTCCTCATGGAAAGGGTGGTGAGGCCTTGAAGTGCCCAGGGAGGTTTGGAGTGCCCATCCCTGGAGGTGCCCAAGGAATTCCTGGATGTGACACTCAGGCACAGCTTGGATTTGATGGCCTTGGAGAGCTTTTCCGAGCTCAGTGCTTCTGGAATTCTGAAGTTCTGGAGGAGCCTGGCCCTGCAGTGAAAGGGGTTTGGGTGTTGTCCTGTGGCTTTCCCAAGTGGGATTAGGAAAAATGGGGAATTTTCTGGGATTAGGGAAAGATCCTTCCAGTGCCTGAAGGGAGAGAGATTTGGGACAGGACACAGGAAATGGCTTCCTGCTGAGAAAGAGGAGATTTGGGTGGGATATTGGAAGGAATTCCTGGCTGGGATGGAATTCCCAGAGAAGCTGTGGCTGCTCCTGGATCCCTGGAAATGTCCCAGGGCAGCTTGGACCCACCTGCCCGTGGAATGGGATGATCCTTAAGGTCCTTCCCAACCCAAAAATTCTCTGGAATTCTCTGTTCTTTGAGGTGAGGAGGAGAAAAACTGGGAAAAAGGAAGAGAAAAGGATGGAAATCCTTGGCAGGAGGGAGGAATTTCAGCTTGGTGTGAGGAAACAGAGGTGAGGCTTGAGAATGATGTTGGGGAAAGAAGGAATGAGGTCAGGCTTGGATATTTAATGTTCTGGAGAATCCTAAATTTAGAATTTGTGGATTTAATAATCCTGGTATTGAGTCTTAATTTAAAAAGAGGGAGAGTGACAGGATAAGATTTATAAACTCATTTATTGAAGGTTGGTGGCTCCCAGGAGTTTGAAGCTCAGCATTTCCCAGGTTTCTTTCTGGGAATAAACCATCCTGTGGAATTCTCAGCTGTGCAGGAGGAGAGATTAAAAAAAAAACCAAGAAAAAGTGCAGGAATGTTCTGGCCATCATTCCCAAGGGCAGGTGGGAAAAACTTGGGAATTCAGTGGTGATGGGAGCATCACCCAGGGATGCTGACAGCTCCTCATCCCTAATTAACTAATTAGTAACGCTCCCAGTTAATTGGGTGAGCTCACCAAAGGTGAATCAGCTCCTTTTTATGGAAGCAGCCACTGGATGATGTTGTAGGGAAAGAATTCCTACAAAATCCCCATGATGCTGCTGGATGGAATTCCAGGATTTTGGGGCAGATGTGGCCAAAAAATCTGATTATTTCCTTAAAAAGAGTGTGGATAATGGGAAAGTCCAGATCTGATCTGGGAACAAATTGTGAGGGAGCATTTTGGGAAGAAATAAAAGGAATTTCTTGTGGAGTCATTGAATGAAGGATTGTGACATTCCCAAGTTTCCAAACCTATTCCTGAATTTCCAAAGCATTCAGAAGAAATTTGGGGTGTTTTTGTTTTATTTTTCTGCCAATCCTGATTTTTCTCTGGATGTCAAATCCACATCTCCCTGTTCCTAATCCAGGACTTGCTGCAGTTGGAATTCCAGGATTTTGGGGCAGATGTGGCCAAAATTCCAATTTTTTTCTGAAAAAAAAAAAAATGTGGATAATGGGAGAGTCCAGATCTGATCTGGGAACAAATTGTGAGGGAGCAGTTTGGGAAGAAATGGAAGGAATTTCTTGTGGAATATTTGGGATAGTGGAAGGTGTCCCTGCCCATGGCAGCTGGAACTGGATGATCCTTAAAGATCCCTTCCCAAACCATTCCTTGATTTTTATCCCAGAATCCAGGTTGGTTCCAATTTCCAATTGAAAATTCCAATTTCCAAAATCCAGGATATTTCTGACCATTGGTTTTCCAAGAATTCTGACCGTTCCCTTTATTTAACACTGGGAACAATCCTTTTCTCCTTTAATTGGAAACTGAAATTTCTTCTCTGAGAGAGAAGAATTCTCCAGATCTGTTGCTAATTAAAATACTATATTGAAAAAAAAAGACTGGATTTCATTCCCAACTGAATTTTTCCATGGAAAATTTGCCCTCAGGCACAGCAAGGAGCTGAGTAAAGGCTCAGAGCTCTCAGGTGAGTCAGGAATCACGAGACTGGAGGCACATCCAGGTATAAAAATCCTGGGAAGTGACAGCTCTGCCCTGCCAGGGCTTGGATTTCTTCCTTATGGAATAGAAATCCTGGATTTTTGAAAGGAATTTTCATTTTGGGAATAGCCTTCATTGTATTTTTCCTTCAAGTTATTTTTGTTTAAAACTTGGAAGAGAAAAAAAAAGAAAACCCAAGGAAAAAGTTCCACCCTGAGGGGGAAAAAATGCTCGCTGAGAATTCCATGGATGCAAATCCAGGTAAGGAACTTGGGATAAAGCTCAGGAAGGATCTATTTTAATTTATTAATGAACAGAAATCCTTGATTTTCTAAGGAATTTTCATTTTGGGAGCAGTCTCAGTTGTATTTTCCTTTGGAATTTTTTCCTTGGTGAAAACTTGGGATAAAAATCCTGAGGGAAAAAAATTCTTCCCTGAGGATTCTGTGGATAAGGCTCAAGAAGGGTTTATTTTAATTTATAATTAGATATAAATCCTTGATTTTAAAGGAATTTTTATTTTGGGAGCAGCCTCAGTTGTATTTTCCTTTAGAATTTTTTTCTTTGGTGAAAACTTGGGATAAAAGTGCTGAGGGAAAAATGTTTTCTCTAAATATTCCATGGATTCAAATCCAGGTAAGAAACTTGGGATAAGGCTCAGGAAGGGCTTGTTTTAACTTATTAAGTATTATTTATTATTTACTATTATTTATTTATTACTATTAAGTATGGATTCTTGATTTTTAAAGGAATTTTAAATTTTGGTTGTATTTTCCTTTGGAATTTTTTTCTTTGGTGAAAACTTGAGATAAAAACACAGGGGGAAAAAAATTCTTCCCTGAGGATTCCATGGATAAGGCTCAAGAAGGGTTTATTTTAATTTATAATTAGATATAAATCCTTGATTTTAAAGGAATTTTTAATTTTGGGAGCAGCCTCAGTTGTGTTTTCCTTTGGAATTTTTTTCTTTGGTGAAAACTTGGGATAAAAGTGCTGAGGGAAAAATGTTTTCTCTAAATATTCCATGGATGCAAATCCAGGTAAAAAATTTGGGAGAAGGCTCAGGAAGGGTTTATTTTAATTTATTATTAAGTATAAATTCTTGATTTTTAAAGGAATTTTTAATTTTGGGAACAGCCTCAGTTGTATTTTCCTTTGGAATTTTTTCCTTGGTGCAAACTTGGGATAAAAACACAGGGGAAAAAAATTCTTCCCTGAGGATTCCATAGATAAAGCTCAGGAAGAGTTTATTTTAATTTATAATTAGATATAAATTCTTGATTTTTAAGGGAATTTTCATTTTGGAAACAGCCTCAGTTGTATTTTCCTTTGGAATTTTTTTCTTGCTGAAAACTTGGCTCCTTTAAATCTGATTTTTGTGGGATTTTCCTCCCTCTCTTTTCCCACAATTTTCTCCAGGGTTGTGGATTTATTGGATCTAAAGAGTTGTAGAATTTTCACTTGAAATTCCAATTTTTTGTCAATTTATGGCTGATTTTTTTCCCATTTCATCTCTAAAATTAATGATGAAAAAAAGTTACTAAAAATCCATGGAAATAAGGGATGGAAACCAAATAAAGGTGTTTTATTGGGGCATAGCATCGACTAATCCTTAATTAGGTTGGACTTTTGAGTGTATTTAATTAAAATAAATAATGAAAAATTATTTAACTTTAAAATTATTTATTAAAAATAATTCATAATGAAAAAATCCCTGAAATTGGACTTTTTGAGGAATTAATGATGCAGCAGCCTGGGAGATCTCAGTGTGGGATCAGGAATTCAGAATTCCTGACGAAGGAATTTTTTTGTATTCATGGGAATTTCTCAACTTTTCTGGTCTGGAATTAAGGAGGGTAATTAGTGGGGATCTTATTAATGAGTTCACAGTTCAAGCAGCAGAATTCCTCGAGCTCCTGGGCTGGGATTAATCCATGAATTCCCAAAACCTTGGAGATGATGATGGATCAAGGAGCAAAGAAATCCCAGTGATGTCATCAGCATTCCCAAAAAATTTGCAATGTAACCAGGCCTTGGTGCTGGAAACTGCAACAATGAGGGAAATATTCCAGGAAAATTCCAACTCTTGGCTCCAAAAAACTTCTGGAATTGTGGAGAGAAGCCATTCCAGGGGTGGAACTGCCCATTCCAAAATCTGATTTGAGGGGTTTTTTTGGGATTGTTCCACCAGAATTCCAGGTTCTACTTGGATTTGTAATTTTTGGCATCATTTGGTGAAGTCTCTCTGGAAACCTGGAGGGAAGGTCTGATTGTATGATAATTCCTGGGAAATATTGGGAATTCTTAGGGAATTCTGGGATTCCTGGGGAATACTGGGAATTCCTGGAGAATATTGACAATTCCTGGAGAATACTGGGATTTCCTAGGAGTATTGGGAATTTCTGGGGAATATTGGGAATTCCTTGGGAATATTGACAATTCTTGAGGAATATTGACAATTCCTGGAGAAATCCTGAAATGTGCTTAACGTGCCTGGGTGTTGATTTGCCAGAGGGGAAGGGGAGGGAGCAGGGATTTATAAAGAAGGATGAGCTGGAATTTTGGGATATCCTGGAATTTCTCAGTACCTCTTGATTTCTGGGAAGCCGAGATGAGCTGGGAGTGGCAATATTCCAACAAATGAATGGAATTATTGAGAAGATACATGGCCAGTGATGCTGATGGGCTTTTCCAGGGCGCAAATATTCCTGTGGTTCGAAATTCCCAAATTCCTTGGATATCCAGCTGAGAAGAGCTGGGATCCAGCCATGGCTGACATGAATTCCTGTGTGTTAATTTAGAATTTCTGCTTTTTTAGTGACTCCCACTGGACTGGAGAGCGTTTCCCTGGGAGAGGAGGCCGGGAAGAGCGAGCTGATGAACGAGGACATCCGGATCCATTCCTGGCCTTGCTCCTACTACCTGGACAGCAGCAAGCAATGGATCCCTGGGAAGCTCTCCCTGACTCCCCTTTCCATCCAGTTCAGAGCTGACAAAACAGGAGAGCTCCTGGTGGATTTCCATCTTTCTGGGATCAGTGAGATCAAGAAGGAATCTTCCCATTTAATCTTCAGCTCTCTCACCATCCTGGAGAAGGGCACCAAGCACTGGTTCAGCTCCCTGCAGCCCAACAGGAATGTGGTGTTCAACATCCTGGAGCATTTCTGGAGGGAGCAGCTGGTGTCCAGGCAGGAGGCTGGAGCAGGAGCAGCCTTGGAATCCAGCAAGGGCAAGGAATTAACGGGAATGTTGGAGGGATCCCAGAAACGCCTGGAGGACACGGCCAAGGTGCTGCATTCCCAGGGGGAGCAGTTTGATAACATCATGAGGGGGCTCCACAAGATCGAGGGGGACATGGATGTGGCTGACAGGTATGGGATGGGAACGTTCCCAGAGCTGGGAATGGTTGGGTGGGCTTGGAATTTTTGTGGGAAATGAAACTGTGGAGTTTTGACTGAGGAGCTCCGTGAGGAAAGGATGAGGGAGTTGGGAATGTTGAGCATGGAGAAGATCCAGGGAGAGCTCAGAGCCCCTTGAAGGGGCTCCAGGAGAGCTGGAGAGGGACTGGGGACAAGGGATGGAGGGACAGAACACAGGGAATGGCTCCCACTGCCAGAGGGCAGGGCTGGATGGGATATTGGGCAGGAATTGTTCCCTGGGAGGGTGG
>JAOTBB010001293.1:1433379-1447853 GCA_025629985.1 Chamaetylas fuelleborni
TATGAATTTTATAATTTTTTGCGGATTTTATATGTTTTTTGTTGCTTTTGTTATCTGCATGAAGTTTTCAGTGAATGGAAGACACTAAACAAAAACTAAACATAATTTTCCATTGGGTATGATGGGTCACAGTTGGAAAATGCCTTTCTTAAAGTTCTTGTACATAATCTGACCTTTTGGGCACAGGAAAACGGAGCAGTTATCCCTGATCCCAGACACCTGATGTGGAAAATGCCATTTTTTGGTAAAGTCAGAGTAACTCCCAATAAGGGAATTAGGGCAGTTCCAGGATGTCCATCCAGTCCCTGCTCCAGGGATATTTCTGGATCTCATTTGCAGCTATTCCCTCAATCCCAGCTTTTTGACATAACAGAGGATTTGTTCAGGTGAGGATTTGGGGGATCACAGGATTATTGAGGTTGGAAAAGCCCTCTGAGCTCATGGAGTCCAAACAGGAACCCAGCACTGCCAAATCCACCCAACCACGTCCCCAAGTGCCACTTAAATCAAATTTTAAATTCTTCCACGGTGGGTGATTCCTCCACTCCCCTGCTCATCCTGTTCCAATGCCTGACCACCCTTTCTGTGGAGAAATATTCCCTAAAATCCCATCTAAACTTCCTCTGACACAGCTTGGGGTTGTTTCCTCTTATCCTGTCCATTTTTCCCTGGGAGAAGAGACTGATCTTAGCTGGCTCCATCCTCCTTTGTGGGATTGCAGAAATCCTAAATGGAAAACACTCCCAAGAATTCCAGACTGTCTTGTCTGCAGATGTATTCTCAGGAATCCTAAGCAGTAACACAAGTGACCAGCTGAGATCAAAGCTGTCCAGGATTAACTGAGCCAGAAACCATAAAAGATTTGCCTCAGTCTGGATTTCAGGAATTTGAGCAGGACCCAGCAATTCCAGGCAGGAATTCTCTGGGCTAAGATACCCCAGCAGCCAGAAGTGTGTCCAAAACTGCCCCTTCAATCCTAATAAAATAAAAACCAATCAGGGATAATATTTAAGGAAATCTTAAGAAAAGGAAATTGAATCAAAGGATTTTTTTTTTCTCCTGTTTTTGCATTTTAAAAGTTTTCCTTATCAACAAATGGCAATGAGAGAGTGGCAGCCCAGGAACTTCCAATGAATTCAGTGCAAGCAGAAGCTGGAAAAGGCTCCAATCAATTCCAGAGAGGAAGGAGCCACTCCAGAGGCTCCTTCAGACAGAAAATCCAGGGAGCTGCTCTGCTTCTCATTGCAGCTTTGACACTTTTAGGGATTTATGCTGGAGGTTCTTCCAAAAGCTTTTATCCCTCTTTACTCTTCTGGAGGAGTTAGATGTGGGGGAATGAATAAATTTGGTTTTCAGTGATCCCATTTTGCCCTTGCTGAAACCAGTAACCCAAATCCCAATAATTCCAACAAACCACGGACAGAACTGGAGCCTGTGGTGGAGAATTTTGCAGATTCTTGAAGAATCAAAGCTCAAAACTTTTCAGCAAGGGATGGAAAGGACGAGATGGAAACACAAAGCCACATTTTTGACAAACCCAGTAATTCCCAGAGCTCAAAGCCACCAGTCCTGCAGAATTAATGATTTTAAAGCAGTAATAACTCAACTGCTCTTGTAAAGCTCTTGTAAAATACTCACTGAGTGTGGAGGGAGTTCACTGAGCACAGCACCCAAGGCTGAGCCTCTGGTCTTAAAATAAGTGCAAGAGTCAATGGAAATGGAACAATTTTCCTTGATAATTCCAGTATCACTGACCTGGTTTTTGTGATAATTTGAGTGTCACTCACCCATTTGTTATCAGAATAAAAATCCAGTTGGTCCAGTCAAGGCCACCAGTACAGAAAATGAAAGCGTGAAATTCCCAGGTCAGAAACCTCACCAGGATCAGCCCTGACAGCAAAAATGTGAGGAATGGTTTGACAGCACCAGCTGCTAATGGAGATTTTAGGAGAAATTAGGACTTGATCCTGAAGAATTTGCTCAGCTGAGCTTGGCTATGGGGTATGGGTGTAATAATGGCCTTGTTTTGTAGCCTCCAAAAATGAGTAAAAAAATTAAAATTAATAGAAAAATAATTTAATTTTCCATTTCTAACCTGATCAAGTGAAAGATTCCCTGCTTATGGCAGGGGGGTTGGAATTTCTTCTTTAAGGTCCCTTCCAACCCAAACCATTCCATGATTCCATGATTCCATGAGTTTAAATCACCAACAAAAACACCATCCCTTTGATATGAATTTTGATTTTAGGGGCTTTAGGGCATCATGTTTTCAAATGTTTCTTTACCCCTGTAAGGAAAAAATATGATTTTTGAATTAAAACAACTGTCTGAGAGTCAGGTGATTCTTGTAGCTGGGAATTCAGCAAATAAAGGACAAACTAAGGCACCATGTACAAAAAAATCCACCCTAGAGTGGCCACAGCCACTGGATTCTCACCTTCATGTCTGTTGTGACAGCAGAATATTTTACAGCTCCTAATTAGAAAAAAATAAAAAAAAAATAATCAAGAAAATTCTGCTGTCTGAGCAGTTCTGGTTCACCAAAAGGTAGCACTTCAATCACCCTCTTTTATTCAAAAATCACCTTTATTTCCCTCCTTTGCCTATGAAAAATCCTTTCACTCATAACCCGAGGGATAAAATATCATTTGCACGTGGCCTTTGCTGAGCAATTTGCAGCAAAACCCTTGGTTGGCTGCCAGGCTCATAATCCCAGCCCCTGCAGAATGAAATGAAGACATTAATATCAGTTTTTATTAAGCTGGTAATAAGGCAGAGTTTAAAGCAAATGCAGGTGGAGGAGATTTGATGCCAAGGTTTTAAACACACGGCTTGAACGTGGCCAATCCCAGCTCCAGGCTGGACATTTGGGAAGGGCAAATTCCTTTTTTTTAGGCGTTAGTCTGGAGGCTGCAGCCACACAGAACCCCAGAATCCCAGGATGGGTCAGGCTGGATGGAACCACACTGGGATCATCTGGAAGCAGCTCCCACGGAAAGTGAAACCATCAAATATCCACTTCTGCCCTAGCAGAGGGAATTAAGGTATTTTCTAGCAGGTTCCTAAACCCCTCTCAGTCCCCAGGAAGAGCCCAAAGCTTCGATTCCTGTCTGAGAGCCTCCCTCTGTTTTTGGGAGGTGAGGATGGCACAGTTCCCCCTGGCTGCCCCCTCCTTCTGGGTTATCTGCAGGTCCTGGGAACCAGCAGGGACATTTCAAACCCTCCAGGGCTGCTCCAAACCTCCAGGGAAGGATTTAGCCACGGGGAATTGTCACAGCCCCCTAATCTCCACTTACAAGGTCGATTGGAGCTCCTGTTTCCACTGCTCCCAAGTGCCATTGTCACTGTGGGACCAGGTCATGGGATTTCCATCACACCCCACACCCTTCACGAGTCATGGAAACAGGCTCCAACATCTCCTCCCCACCCCTCCTTCCTTGGGTTTTGTTTTTTTCTCTTCTTTCCTCCCCCTCCTCCTTCTCCTCCTGCTTTCCCTCGGCTCCTTTTAGCTCAGGTTTTAAATAGAAACACCCTCAGCACATCCCCTGACCAGGAGAAATTGTTTCAGGGGTTGGAGAGTGAGCTTTGCAGATCAAGGGCCACTTTTGGCAGGGAATGACCTTCATTCCCAGGGACTGTTTGTTTTTTCCAGGTTTAGGTTGGATATTAGGGAATATCCTTCCTGGGAAGGGTTTTCCAAGCCTCCACAGGCTGCTCAGGGCAGTGGTGGAGCCCTCATCCCTGAAGGAACTTTAAAAATGTGTGGACATGGTTTAGTGGTGGCCTTGACTGTGCTGGGGGAATGGTTGGACTTGATGATCCCAAAGGTTTTTTCCAATCTAAACAATTCCACAAGCAGCTCCATACATTTAATGACAGCCAAAGAGCAAGGAAGAGTGAGGAGTGAGCTGTGCACTGGTGTCCCCCTCAGGAGATCTGGAAATAAATGACAAAACAAGGAAAATACCAATAAAAATGTTCCTCTTTGAGAGTGGGGTTTTTGAACCCTGACTTTGACCCCAAAATTACAAAGCTCTGGGTGCAGGTGTAGCACTAAAGCTGCCCCAAACACTGGGCTTGGACAATTTAGGGTTTGGATATTCTGTATAACATCCAAGCAATCTGGATGGAAATGAAATGAGGCAGAGAGAGTGTCCTGGCACTGATGTCCTTAAGGTCCTGGAAGGGTTGGGAAAACCATCATGGAAAACAACACACACCCAGAGCAGTTTTGTCTTTCATTCCATCACAGAACCCCAGAACCAGAAGGGACATTAGGGATCACCCAGTCCCAACCCTGTCCCATGGGCAGGGACCTTCCACCAGCCCAGGTTGCTCAGAGCTCCATCCTTTATCCGTTAAATTTGGGATCTAAATCCAGAGCAAACCCTCATTTGACATCATCCTGGGCCAGACCAGGGCTCAAATCTGGGACAACACTAATTTTTGGGGTTTAGTTTCATCCTCTTCCCTCATTTCACCTCATGGATGCATAAATGGGAGCTGGGAATGGGGCTGGCAGTTGGGAATGGGAGCAGCCATTGGAATCAGTTCTTCCAAAAAAATCCCAACTTCCAGCAGGTTCTGGAGCATGGAAATCTTCATCCTCCGTTCACCAAAGCCAAGCTGGGGTGTCTCTGCCGCCAGGGAATGGTTTATACACCAAAAAAACGGAAAAAAATGTGGAGGTTTGTGTGTGTGCTTAAAACCTTTCTCCAAACATCCGGCGTTGGAAAAGTATCCAAGTCCTGCCCACAGCAAAGCAGATTTTCCATGAATCCTTTTGATCCCAAAGATGAGAAACGTATGGAGAGCTGATACTTCTCCTTTCCTGGGAGGGGGAGAAAACCAGCCCAGAATTCGTCTATCAAATAATCAGGATAATTACAAAATAAATACAAAGCAGCCAGTTGGAAAACACGGATATTCAAGGGATATTTCCCACTAATAATTCCAGGACCACTGGGATAATGGTGTGGATTAACAAGGAATCAAACCACCACAGAGCTCATGTGACCCTCTGTGGTTGTCTCGTTGCAGAGAAAGGCTCCACATTTGCTTTGAATTATTCTGTGCATGGCCTGAATAGAAAAAAAAAAAAAAAAAAAAAAAAAGTGGTTTCTTTTTTTCCCCCCACTTTTTTTATGCATTGTTTTCTATGTGTTTCATATTCTTTTATGTTTCTTTCTGGGAATGCTTAATCCGTCTGCTTGTCCTCCGGCAGGACAGGAATGGGCTGCTGAATTTACCTTTTTAAATTCAATTTATAGCCAGGCAACAAATATTCCTCTCTCCACCACTCATGGTAAAGCAGCATTCTTGCAGTAGGGAATTATGGATAAAATCCAGGGTTATTTTTTTTGCCTTGCCCTGGCTGCAGAGACTTTTCCTCCTTGACAGCTCTCACATCTTCTCATTTAAATTTAATCTCAAAGAATGCAGCAACTTTTGTCTTGTATTTTATAGACATCAATAAAATGTGGGTGTTTTGCAGACTGAATTTAAATATTTACATAAAGATGCCATTAGTGCTGAATTTCATCTCTTTGCATAATTGATTCCTGCACCTATGGAATGTTCCTGCTGCTCTGAAGGTTTTAAAGGTGATGCAACTTGGGGAATTCATGGATCTGACTTTGTTTGTATCACTCAGGGCAGTTTGAGGTACAAATCAAATTTTTTTTTTTTTTTATTTTTCCAGCCCTTTCCTCTATCCACTTCTAATTCCTTCCCAGTTGGTTCAAGTGTTAAGAACAAACGGATGGGAATAATTATCCTTTAATTATCCTTCGTCTAACCACAATAAACTATTCCAGGAAAAGTGTCTGGAGAATAAGGAAATCAGAAAGCTCATCTTTTCCAGAGATCCACTCAGGACATGATCCCACAGGATTCATTCTCCAGTCAATATTCCCTTTTCTACTGGAAGTCTTTCTAAAAGTCATGCAACACCTCAAACCTAAGACAAAGCAAAAAATTTGGGATAAAACTCCAAGATTTCCTTCTGTCAGTTTGCCATGGGTTTATATTTCAGGAATAAAAACGTGGCTGTTGCTTGTAACTGTATTTGTCCCCTGTCCTGGCTTCTCCCAGGAAACATAGGGATAAAAATTTGAACTGAAAAGAAATAAACAATCAAGCAAAAAGCACCTATTAATTTATTAATAATTTCACAATTATATTAATCCACAATTATATTCATTTTAAAATTGCTCCAGGAAAGGTTCAGGTCAAATACTACAGAAAAATTCCTGACTGAAGGGTTAAACATTGGAAGTGGTGGGGTCTCCGTCCCTGGAAATGTTCAACAAACAGAGATGTGGAATTGTGTGACCCCTTTTAGTGGCCATGGGGGTTTGGGGTTGGACTTGATGATCTTGGAGATCTTTTCCATCCTTAGAATTCCATGATTTTGGATGGCAGCTCCAGAAGGATACAGGACCTCAGGATCTCGGTCTTACCCAAACACCCTGTAGAGGATTCCAGTGGCACCAGGCACCCAATCCAGGGAGGAAATCCTGATTTTAGTGATGCCAGCAAACTTGGGGATCGTGGAATCCAGACAATCCATGCTGGGAATTTCCTTGTTCAATCAGGGTATGATTTCACCTGGAAAAGCTCATTTTAGGAGAACTGCTCAGCTGTCCAAGCCAGTTCCAAGGACCTGAGGATAAAAATTTCAGATGTTTTGAGGATATTCTGTGGTTTTATCCATGTTTGAATAAAGAAACTATTTCTACTCACAATTTCTGATCTCCACCCTCCTTTTGAGACACAAAAGAACTCACTCAGAGAGGTTTGGCTGGCACAGCAATTAAAATAATTTGTTATCAGTCCAGGGGCACAACCTCTAACCTCTCACAGCACTCGTTCCCAAGATTTTCCTCAGCTACAAATTAATGCTCGGCCCTTGGAATTGGGTGGCCAATAATGGTGGCCAGAAACTTCAGGAACTTTGGTGGGCTTTGGGATCACTTCATATCCCTTCTCCTTGCTAATGCATCCTGGGAATCAGGCATGGCACCTGGGATTTCATCTCTCTGCACGTGCTGAAATCAAAATCTCCAGTTCTGTGGTGAAAATCAAACCATGGAAGGTCATGGAATAAACTGGAGAGAGAAACAAGCTCTCCAATTTTTTCTACCGTGTTCCAGATTTCTGCGGACCTTTAGGAGGATTAGAAATGCGTTTTTGGGAAGGGCAATTTCAGAACCATCTGATACTATCAGAATCAACAAATCATGGAAATATTATCTGGAAGAGACAAGCAAAGGTCTCAAAATCCCAGGTGGGACAGAACTAGAGCCAGCTGTAGGTCAGGTCAGCCTTGGTTGTGCAATCTGGAAGGATGAGAATTCCAGAGCTTCTCCTGAGTAACAGGGACACTGCTTGGGCAGGACCTGCACTGGTCCCTTCCAGCTTTACCCACAGGATTGTGTGATTCCTTGGAATTTGCCACATTATGGTGTGGTTTGCCTGGTTTACCTCAGGTTTATTCCCATCCTGTGTTCCCCTTGACACTCCTTGTTATCCCCAGCTCCTTCTGGTTTTTCCTTTCCAGTCTATACCCACCACACCCAAAATCCAAAATATTTCTGATGGAATAAAAAGTTAAAATGTTGCATTTATTCCCCTCTCTGTCTTACAAAACCACCAGAGTTCAGGTGTCTTTTGTCCCAGCAAATCCCCAAGGATTTCACTTGGAAAAAAATAGAATCTTCTTCATTCTCAAATATCTTGGTCTTTTATGACCAAAGCCTCGCTTAAGTGCTTTGGAAAATTTGATCCCAGCTTCACATAAACCTGAGATCAGCCCTGATATCATTCCAAGGCAGAGGCAATGAGGAAATAACTGTTTGGAAGGAGAAGGGGGGGATGGGAGAAGAGGACAATTAAATGGGAATTATTTGGCTCTGCGTTCATCCCAAGGGACTGCTCTGATTCCATAATCTAACTTAAATGTTGACCTTTACGTTGTCAGTGTAAAACCCAAACATATTAAACATGGCCTGGGGTTCCTGTACAAGATACTACAAATTGAGGAGGAGAGGGAGAGGGGTGGAATATCCTGGAGCCAAAGGAAAGACCTGATTGATAGATGAGGCCCTGGGGAGGGCAGCGTTAAGATTTCCTGTCTTTTCTGAAAACCTTAAAAAAAATAAAGAAATAAGGAGATTTCTCATTTATGTCTGCTTGATGCTTTCAGGTTTCTCTTTTCCTGATTTTTTTTGTTTGGAAAGAGAAGAGGGGGGGAAGGAAATTCCCCTCCAATTTTGATTTTGGGAATTTTGCCAGGCTTCTGTCATCACCAGGAAAATGGTTCCTTCAGCAGACACATCTGGGCAACTTCACGCCCGTTCCTGATGGGAGCTGTCAAATCCTGCCCCAGAGAGCAACGGGAATGGCTCCCCATTCCCACAGGGAAAAAAGATGATTTGCTTTTGTTTCATTGGAAAGTGGGTGGACTGGGAGGAGAACAGATAATTTCTTAGAGACAACACCTTCACTGCCTTCTTTATAGCACTGGGGTATTTTCCTTATTTTCCCATCTTCTACCACAACTCCCTTTTCCTGCTTTCTTCGTTCTAAATCTAGAATCACATTAAAAAAAAATTTAAAAAATTAAAGATTTCTTGACCTCTCATCATAATTATGGGTTCTAAACTGAGGTGCAAGCAGACACAAAGTTAATAAATATAAACTGTGAAATATGTATGGGTATGGATATAAATATGCAAATACATTGTGGTGTAAAATTTCATAATTTGTGTGTTAATTGTCACAGAAAAAAAGTAAAGAAAGAAGATAAAGAAAAGTAAAGAAAAAGTGTAAAAAGTCAGTGAGCAGCCCTGGGCAGTCTTTGGAAGGACCTGTGGAGATCAGCTGAGGTTGCTCAAGGCAGGAATGGGAAAAGTCTTCCAAATCCTTCTGAAGCAGGTGGAAAAGGCCACGGGCAGTTTGTGGACACAAATCTGGAAGCAGAGGTGAACCAAACTTTCCCCAATTTTCTGCAGGTTTGGAGAAATGACTTTGTGTTTCCTGGCTGCAAACAAGGGACAAACAGAGGTGCCAGGTCCTTGTTCCCACCTCATCTCTCTCCTGAAAAACCTCTGGATGAAGCCTAAGGAAGGAAATGAGCTTGGATCCCACAAGTTGCAGGTTTTTATTGATCCCTCAAATCTAGAAAAAGAAAAGAAACCTTGGAAAAATCACAAGTGAGGACCAGGATTATCCACTGCTCCCGAGCCCCACGGATTCATGGAGCCCTGGATAATTGTGAAGAAGCTTCTGGCAAACTCTGCTGGGAAAATTCCTCCTCTCCTCACTTTTATCACTGCTGCCTCCTTAAATATTAAATTGAGATGGGTTATTGGGGAGAGTTCGACAGCCCAGGGAAGCCTGTGGGAATCTTTGCCTGGGATTTTTGGGATTGAACCGTAATCCTTTCCAGGACAGAGCTTTGCCATGAAGCACCAGCCTGGGAATTAAGCTGCATTTTTGAAGTGTTTCAGAATATCCCAAATAAAAAGGACAAATTCCAGCAGCCTTGCAGATAAACTAAATTTTGTCCCAGGCTGCTGGAGCTCCTAAAATTCCTTCTTGGATATTCCAGAGCAGCCATAACTGGGATTATTGCTCTTGCAAGTTATTTTTCCCATCATTTATTACGGTGCACTTGGGGTCCATAAAGCCATATTGCAATAAACTATGGGAAAATAAAATCATAAAAATACCCCTCCAAAAAAAATTCTAGGACATAAAAAAATACAGAAGGAAGAAAAAGGTCTGCTATTGGGGAAAAAATGAAATAAGAGATGAATTTTAAAAAGAGAAGATTATTAGAAAAAGGTTCCTTAAACTGGAATATTAATTATTACATTATTAATTAACATTGATGGAAAAATTGTATGGAAAGTTGTCAAAATTGTACAGATAATAGTAATAAAAATAATAATAATAATTATTCTACAACAGAATTACATATATTATGAATAATATGCTGTTATAATATATAATAGTTTGTCAATATAATATTAATATTATCGATTTTTCCAAGGTACAAGAACAGTGTAAGGAGTTGAATATTTCCACTCTCAGATTTCAAATAATAACTTTATGCAAAATAACTTTGTTAATAACTAATAACCCTGCCCTGTGTTTTCCAGCTATTGAGGTGCCTCCTAGGAAGTTTTAATTCACTCAATTTCTGAATGTGAATTTTTATTTAATTGTAGTTTTTCCAACATTTATTGTCTTAGAGTATCACAGGGTTGGAGGCAGGTGAGAAAGCTTCCAAAGGAACTCCCAATTATCTCCATGTCTGATGTGGAATCTAAACCAAGGATTTATTTTTGCTAATCCATAATAAATAGAAGAGATATGGAATTATTTCCTGGAAAATAGTGGATTGTCCCTCCACACTAAGGAAAGAAACCCTCAACCAATCAACCCCCCAAAAACCAAACCCCTATTATTGGTATTGTTCCAATTTTTCTGTGCAATATTCCATCAAAATGAGATCCTGGATTAAGTGACAGCCTTGGAGAGGTCAGTGGTGGCCACAGAGCTTTTAAAGCTGAATCTGTCTCAAAATTCAGGAAAATAATCAACTTTGGTTGCTCCCTCTCAAATTTCCTGGGAAGAAATCAAGAAACCTCTGGCAGGCTTCAAGCATTGTCTCTGCATTAAAAAATAAAGAGCATTTTTTATATTCTCATGAAGAGCGTTTTTGTATCCTCACAAATTTCTCTGGGAATGAGAAAAATGTTCCCAACCTGAATGTGCACAAATTGGATCTGGAGTCAGTCAAAGGAAAATTCCTGAAGGGTACTGAGTGGGAAGGACTGGGATTTTCAGCTCTGCATGAAGATTTTGAGTGGTCAGGGCAGCAAAAAGATGATTTTATTATTGTTTTATTATTTATTTATATATCAATACTCACATGGATTCTATCATCAAAAGCTTGATGATTATTTAATTAATATTGCAATGACTTCCTCCAAGTAGAAATGACCTTGAGGGGAGATCCCTGCACTCCTTGCTGTAGGATTTTTATCCCACCACTCATCCTGTGTGATCCAGCTGAATTTATGGAGAAGACAACCCCAAACTTTAACTAGAATAAATCCATTTTGTAAAGCCAAGGCTGGTAGGAAAACCTGTGTGTGCCAGGGAAATATCTTTACACAGCCTTTGTCTGAAATATTTGTGAGCTGAAATTCAGATCAAACTCCTTTCGTTTTTTGGGATGGACCAGAAGATTTTTAAGGAACCCATATTTATTTTTTTTATGAACTCCAGGCTGATCATCTGAAATTTTTGGAAGTTCTCAAGTGGTGCAACCTTGAAGTGGTGAAACTTCACATGGAACTTTCTACTCTTAGGAGCCAATATTCAAAATATTTCATTCCTGTTGTATTTAAACTCAGATAATCTTGATTTAATCTTCAATGGCAAAAGCAGATTATTTTATTATAATTCAGATTAAAACTTGTGAATTCATTTGAACTTGCTGTATCATACCATTGTTGTTATAATGCCTGGTCCTGACTTATATTGAAACATTTTTCTGCAAGGAAGGGGAATCTTTGAGCAGCACAATTATGGGATTAAGCCTGGAAATCCCTAAATTGAGGAACTGGAGGGTCATGGTTGCCTTCAGCCATCCTTTGGGTTCATCAGCGCCGCTGTGACACGGATAATTTTGCCTTTTTTCAACACCGTACAAATTTCCTTTAAAAAATGTCATTTTGGAGAATGTCCAAATTTAAATACCTGTCTGAGTGTTTAAATTGATTTTTTTTTTCCAGGCACGGAGATGTCTGAGCTGAGCTTTGAAGCCCCTGAGTGAAGCAGGAGCCCCCAGCTCATCCCAGCGCCCGCCAATTCCGAAACGGCGGAATTTTCCCGTCGTTTCCAAACCAACTCGAACCCTGCCAATGGAAAGTTCTGGATTGAGGGATTTTTGACCAAGCCTCAGTTGAGAGCTGCTCTGACCCCCAGCTGAACTTCATGCTCTGGTTGAAACCTCTCCCCTTGCCACGAGCGTCTGCCCGTCCTGGCTCTGCTCAGCCTCCGGCGCGGAATTCCCGTTGTGTGGTTTTCCAGCTGCTGCCCAGGGCTGGGCTGAACCTTTGAGGGCCCCGTGCTGGAAATTCATCGCCGCTGAATCACACCCATGAGCTCAGCTCCTGCAAGACTTAACAGCTGTGGAATTTCTCCTGGAAGTTCTGGAGAATTCTCCATCATTTTTTTGTCACTTTTAACTGGAGGGGCATTAGGGCTGTCGTTCCACTGGGGTCTGCTCTTCTCCCAAATTCCATGTTCTGTATTTAGGGGCAACTTGGCATTTGCTGCTCTCAAAGAGCTATGAAAATATTAATTAATTAAATAAATTTATGCTTCCATATGCACTAGCCCTTGTTTCCATAGGTGATTATAATAATTTCCCAAACAATCACTGTCAATCCAACTAATTAGTCAAAAATATCAACAATAATTGCTAGAAACTAGAACTTTCTTTGCAATGGACATTGTATCTCTAATGGGGACATGGAGATTAAACTCTGCAATTGGTTAATATTTTTTTTTTTACTTCACTTTTTCTTCTCTTTTTAGCCTTTTCTCCTGTCAATCCTGTCAAGATTTTGTGATCCAAGCTGAGCCCCACATCCTTCTGTGGCCAATTATCCTCTAATTATCTCCTTCACTCCCAGTCCTTGGAATTCTGAGGCTCTTTGAACACTAAGCTTTGAATATTGAAATATTTTGGTGAAACCTGTGGATCCTCCAGCTCCACTTCAGAAAGATGCAGGTTTTCCAGAGGTCCTGTGCCATGGGTGGAATGTCTGTGCTGATGTCCCCATTAATACAGATTCTCCACCTATCCTAAAGTTTCTTTGGAGAACCACAACTTGCCTGAAGTGAGTTTAGTTTCTGCAGAGGCCAAAATTCAGGTCATAGATCACTTTTTTGGGCTCACCTGTGCTGTTCCTCAGGGCCACCTGGCTACACTGAGTAGTTTCCCAAGGATTGGAATGGGAATTTGCATGTCCAGCTCAGAGTAACTCACCAGGACTGAAAATTTGTCTTAGGGCTCCCAACAAGCATCTGAATTCCACCCAAACATTTCCAGTTCATTTCTCCCTCTCTGCTCTGCTTCCCACTTGACATCTGTATCTAACCAATAAATCCTGAACCAGATCAAATTGTCCTCTGGATGGACCTGTCTCTTTTTACTGGCTATCAAGAAACCCAGAAAACTAGTCCAGGCTTAAAATTTGACTTTTAGTGGGCTGAGATGACTGAAATTCAATTCCACCTTAAACACACAGGGATGTTGTGAGCATTAGTTCATATTTTATCAATAACCATCTGCAGCTGAACTCTGGGGAAAATTCACATGGAAGAGGCTGGAGATTTATAGATATGTGGGTGAAGGGTTATAAAATGCACGTGGGTGTGCATATTTTAAAACCTGTGTCTGTGCACATATTTATCTCTACCTGTATATTTATCCAGGCCAGGAGGGATGAATACTTTCCCTATGGTGCATTGCCTGGAATGAGAATATTTCAGAGCCAGTGGGATTTGTCAGGCCCGTCTGGCCTGGTGTTAAATGCAAGATCAGGTGGAGATACAGGGGCGACACGGGCAGAAATATTGCTGGTTTCACCATTTCTGTCTGCTGCCCGAGCGATGACGCCGGTGCAGACAGCCAGGAGGGGAGGGATGTGATAAATGAGGGATGCAGAGGTGGGGAGACTTGGCTCCTCACGCTCCCAGTGACTCACCCAGCGTGCAAGAGCCATCCCAGGAAGCCTTCCATAAAAACATGAGCAGCAGCAGAGGCTGGGATCAGCCCAGGACTTTGGGCTGCTGGTTTGTTTTTTTTTTTTTGGTGCTTCTCATGGTGTGTTGTTGCTGGATGGTTGGGAATTGGTGCCAGATGTGCTGCATCTGCTCCTCCTTGCAGCAAGGGGAGCCTTTCCAGTGGGTGGTTCTCGTTATCCCAACATTAATTTTCCCTGTCCTACCCATGGACAGTCACACAGCTTCACTGAAGCCTGTGGAAGGTCAGTCCAGGCTGGAAAACATCTCCAAAGGACAACCAAGTTCTGCCACACTGGCCTTGTTTTGGAATCCAGAGGTTCAAAGGGAAGGATTATGAAAAGCAAGGATGGGGACTTGGTTCACCCATGGTGTGAGACACTTCCCCAAACTCAGCCCTTAATCCTGGGCTCATCCCAGCTCTGAGACACTTCCTAAACTTAGTCCTAAATCCTGGATCCTGGGCTCATCCCAGCTCTGAGACACTTCCTAAACTTAGTCCTAAATCCTGGATCCTGGGCTCATCCCAGCTCTGAGACACTTCCTAAACTTAGTCCTAAATCCTGGATCCTGGGCTCATCCCAGCTCTGAGACACTTCCTAAACTTAGTCCTAAATCCTGGATCCTGGGCTCATCCCAGCTCT
>JAOTBB010001293.1:1486538-1498752 GCA_025629985.1 Chamaetylas fuelleborni
AAACCTGGACAAAGAGTTTTAAACCAACTGTTTGAAAACCAACTTTATTGCAATTCAGACAGACACCTTGCATATCCCATGGATTTCAGCTTAAAAAAAAAGAGCAGGCTTTTCCTTCAGATCTTTTAGGCCACTGTCTCCTTCTGCTTCTTCTTTTTCTCTCACACCTACCCCCCAAAAAAGATCTCCAGCTCCATAATTATCCATCCTGTTTCTCCAGAGCCATTTTCCCAGCACATTTAATTTCACAATTTGGAGTTTTCTGACTGTCTGTTCTTAGGGCTGAAACCTGAGCTCAGCCAAAGTCAACGGGAGTTTCCTCAAGTAAAAACAAACAAATTATTTGTTAAAACAAATAAAAAAATTACCTGGTCCCTGTGGATGCTCACTTTCAAAGAACCCAAATTAATTTTCCTAGGGGCCTGAGTTGACCTTTTATAAGATCTGGTCACATGGAATATTTTCCCATTGGAAAACACTTCCTCACCTCGAGGAGAGTGAAGTGCTCTGGGGAAATGTGTTGGTTTTGGTGGAGCACTGGCAGGATATTAAACTTGCTGGGATATTTCCAGCTTCCAGCTCTCCTGCCACCTCACCCATCTGATGCTTCTCTTGGAGCTGCCTTATCCTAAACTCGAGGGTGTAGGGACTGGGAGTTCCTGGACAACTGAAATCACCAGCAGCTCCCTCAGGAAGAGCTCCCTGATGGCCAAAAAGCAGTAAAAATATTAAATTAAACACTCACTTCTTTATCCCTCCTCTGCTCAGAGCACTATTTGTTTGAAATGCACCTGATTTTTGCACACTTAAAGCTTTAGGATATTGAGTTATGGAATATCCTGAGTAAGAAGGGAGCCACAAGGATCACTGAATCCAATTCTGACCCTGCACAGGACAGCCCCAAGATTCCCAGATTCCCACCATGTCCTTCACTGATTGTCACTGGAGCAGGATATCAAATATGCAGAGCAATGACATCAAATCTTTGATACCCAAATTCCTGTGGCAAGTCCCTTTGAGTCTCTTTAACTCATTTCCAACATTTTCTAGGTGTTATAAGCAAAAAGGAGCATTATGACCATGTTTAATTAAAAATATTAAGTAAAAAAGGGAAATTTCTTTCATGCCAGTTTTTCCAACATGACTTGGAGACGATGAACAGGATATGAAAAATTCTGAAGCACCTTCACCTCTGAATTTTTCCAATCCCTTAACTTGAAAAGCTTTTTGGATGTTTTTCCAGCCTGACTTAAGCATCTAAACTCAGGCCACACTTGCTGGAGTTGAAGAAATGAAGGGCATGGTGTGGAATGGTGCTGTAATCCCAGATCCATAAATCCAAGGGAAATGGGAACAGCAGGTTAGTCCAGGGCTCATCCACTCTGGATCCTGACCCTCAGCTGAGGGTTTCAGTTTTCCTTAGGATTTCTCATGTTGGGCTTCTGCACAAGCAGGAATTTCAGTGTGTTTGTCTTTATCCACCAGGAGAGACAGAATTCCTCTGTCCTGCAACATAATTCCTACAAAACTCCAGTTGTTGGGATTACACCCAGTAAAGGCTGGAGCTGTGCCATTCTTCCACGTATTCCTTCTTCATTTTGGCTGCTAATCCATCACAGACCCGGGGGCTGCTCTCCCGACCTCCCAGGCAGAAGAGAAGCTGTGTTCCCATCTTTTTGCCATTCCCAGGAGATGACATGTCCCTACCCTCCTGCCTCTGCACCAGCCCACGGTTCTATGGAATATGTGCGAGCATCTGATACTCTGCTAAGAGCCTGAAGTGTTTCACACCACATTCTAGGTGATTTATTGCACTTTAGCACATCCATAAAACACATCGTGTTAAGCATATGCATAAAAATAATATATAGGTGACCGCAAAATTTTTACGGCCTTAACCAGATCCGTCTTGGAATGTCGGCTCGAATGTTTCACTCCTGCAGGTGAAAAAACAGATTATTTCAACGGAGCTTAGGGAAAGTTGTTCAGTCAAGACAACAATATTGTGGAGTTTGCTGTTGCCTTGGCAGCGCTTTGCTAATTTAAGGGCGAACGAGCGCGGCCGGTTCCTGCCGTCCATCCAAGGCCAGGTGTCCGTGACTCCCGGCTCTCCAGGCTGCATTCCCCTGCTCCTGCAGACAATACAGACACAGGGCTCAGAGAAATGGGGTGGTGGAAACACCTTCTGCACCCCCTGGGGCTGGGGGAGGTTTCTTCCAAGGGGTGTGATGTCGGGGAGGTGCTGGGAGAAGTGAGCGGGTTTTGGATGTGACAGGAATCCCAGAGTCCCAAAATGGTTTGGGTGGGGAGGGACCTTCAAGGTGATCCAGTGTCACGCCCTGGATGGGCAGGGACTCCTCTCACTATCCCAGGATGTCCCAAGCTCCTTCCAACCTGGAATTGAGCACTGCCAGGGATCAGGGGCAGCCACAGCTGCTCTGGGAATTCCATCCCAGCCAGGAATTCCCAATTCCCAATATCCCATCCATCCCTGCCCTCTGGCAGTGGGAGCCATTCCCTGTGTCCTGTCCCTCCATCCCTTGTCCCCAGTCCCTCTCCAGCTCTCCTGAAGCCCCTGAGCTCTCCCTGGAGCCTTCCCTTCTCCAGGTGAACATTCCCAGCTCTCCCAGCCTGGCTCCAGTTCTGGGTTCAGCCTCCTTGCTGGGGTCATTCCCCTGTCCCTGCAGCTCAGGGCTGGGAATTCCTCTCTGGTGGTGGCAGGAGTGTCACCCCAGCTGCCTGCAGGGCTGAGAGCTCCAGCAGAGCCCAGCACTTCAGGCCCTGTTTACCACAAACACGAAGAAATGCACGTTCTGTAAGGGGAAACCATCCCACTTTCATTCAATCATCCTAAAATAAAGTCAGTGGCATCCTCAATTCCGTTTTCTCTCTTGGAAATTATCGCACTTTTAATTTCTGTGTCTCCAAAGACAGTTTAGACCACACAGACTCTGTACTTGAGAAAGGCAAGGAGACAAAATGAAATTAATTCTTGATAGTTTTAATTTTAATGCCTTTGTCATAAGTGTCTGAGATCCTGTTTTGATGATGGCATTCCAAACAAATTTAATTTTGTCTTCATTAATAGGTATTAAAATAGAAAAAATCTGTTTAAATTGCTGTGAATTAATAACAGCATTTTAATTGATTAATCCTCTCAAGGAGCATAGAAAACAGGGAGAAATAAAAGATATAAAGAAGGAGGAGGACCTTAAACTCCAATTTAAAAATTCATTGAAGAGGATGATATTTATTTTTCTTTTGAAGTTGACTTCCTCAGGATTTGTTTGAACACTATGAAAGCTAAAAAAAATGCTGAAAATTGGTTTGTTTTTTGTTTTGTTTTATAAGAGCTCATTTCCCCTTATAATGACTAATTCCTTCAAGCTGAAACTGCAAGAAAAATATCAAATATTGTGGTGAAGATTGGCAAAAGTGCTTTATCAACTTATTCCATCATCCCTTCCTCCATAAATAAGGATGGAAGTCTCAGATTTCACTATTCCTTTTTTATAATGAAATCTGTACCAGTTTTATTATTAATATCATTAATATTATATGTTTTAATATTTATATTATATTATATTATATTATATTATATTATATTATATTATATTATATTATATATACTGAAGTTATAAATTAATTGTTAATATAATGTCTGGTTTAATTTATTTCATATTTCTTGTGAATCATGCTTTTTTTTGGGGGGGGGAGGGATAACTTTATTTTTCTTAATTTTGAGGATTTGGGGAAGATGACTGAAAATCTATTTTTGTTTTCTTGTTAATGGATGTTTTTCCCTGAAGGAAAAGGAAAATCATCAGTTCAGGTACCTTAAATTAAGTGATGCTTGAGATTGGTAGCTACCTGATGGAGTTAAGTATGGCCCTGAATATTTCCTAAACCCTAAAATAGAGGTTTTGTTCTCCTCAAATGGAGGTGAGGCGAATTTGATAAGGAATTTTGGATGATCCAGCCTCCCACAGGTGATCCCAGGATGTCATTGCGTGGCTGAGGTCCTGCACAAACCTTTTCCAAGCAGTGACACAAAGAAGAGGAGACTGAAAGAGTGAGAAATAATTTGGGTGACCTCAGGCTTGGGTCAGCCTCTCCTCAAAATTACTGGAGAATTTTATATGAGAGAAAAGATCCCTGGATTTCTTCTGGCCCCTGGAGTTTGAGCCCTGTGGTGAAAAGGATTCTTAACCTTCTTAGGCAATAAATCGGAGAGGGACTCCCAGATTTTAATCTCTCATTGTTTTCATCACAAAATCATGGAATATCTGGAGCTGGAAGAGACCCACAAGGATCTGGGACTTTATTTGGTTCCACTGTAATTTAGCACGTGGATGCTCTCACATTCCTTCATCCATCACCTTCCAAGCAGCTCTGAGTGCTGCCTGGATCCCAGGGGGGCTGGGAGTGCCTCTGCAGCTGGGGACATCTCACACCTCTCCTTGTCCTCATCCCAATCCATGAGCTTTTCAGTAAACCTTGGGATCCTTTCCTCCCCACCAGGACCTGCAGTGGAGGTGCCACACAAGGCACACCAGGAGTGGAGAATCCCATCGTGTGTCCCCTCATCCAGCAGGGATGTGATGATACCCGTGAGCCAGGAAGAAGTGTGAACTACTGATTAGGGCTTTGCATCATTCCTGGTTTTCCAATCTGCACCAACCCCATCCCACAGGGCTCGTGAGCTGCAGGTGTAGGTGTGAACACAAACTCTGGCTGCAGCTCCTTCAATTCCCCAGGCTCCTGATTCAGTTTCCTTCCCGTTGATTTTGATGGAGAGGCTGCAGATCTGGAATTCCTTGGCTTTGCTCACACTCCCTGTCAGAACAAAGCAGGTGTTCCCTGAAATTCCAGCCTTGCCTTGGAAATGGGAATCCTGGTTCTTACCCTGTGCTGCAACCCCCAATTTCCACAGCATCCAACTGCTCCTTTTCTTCTGTTTTGTTTGTTTTCTTCCAGGTGCACCAGTTCTGATTTTATGGAAAAACACGGCATGGAGGAGAATAAAATGAAGAGGAAGAAAGGCAATCCTTGGGTAGCTCTTATCCCACCTGCACAGGTGTGAGCAAGACACAAAAACTTTTTATTTTGGAGGCTGGATGGGATCAAGGGAGAAAGAAGAGGGACAGGAGGAAGATGGGAAAGGTGTAAGAGTGGAAAACAAAGAGCTACGACTGCAAGGGGTTTGTGATGGAGATAATTCTAACCAGGATGTGAAATTAGGGGGTTACCTAATTATACCTGTAAATTGGCGTGTTTATTTCATTACAAAATTCCATAGATTTTCAGGCTTTTCTGCTCATAATGACACCAAGATCAGACTGGAGATTCCTCCCTGTGCCAGCTAGACCATTAATTCCTGATTTAAAGAAATCAAGATTTTTTTTGTTTGGTTGTTTTTGTAGGTTTTTTGTTGTTGTTGTTTGTTTGCTTGGTTTTGGTTTTCTTTTTCTCAATTTCCCTTTATGACTTATCAAAAACTCTCTCCAAATAACTGACGTTTTTCTCAAATCTTGAAGGAGGGGGTGTGTGCCAAAAACCTGCTGGAGGAAAGTCTGGATTCCTTATATGTCAAGAAAAAAGTCTTGAAGATGTGAGTGTAAGTATTAAAGACCAAATAAACAATATTATTAACAAGATGCAGCTCATATACAGCTAAATTCTTATTTTTTTATATGCAAATAATTTATGTTATTATCCTTATTATTTTAGATCATGGACATATATTAGGGAGAAGGCTTCTGGGAATATTCCAACACCACTGAGGAGGTTCCTGATGTGCAGAGAGAGGGGATGCAGACTGGGAGAGCCCCACAGGGGACACTTGGAATAGGAGAAGGGGACATCTCATGGTCTCCACCAGACATCATTTCCCTCTGGCAGGTGGATTCAGGCTCTGTTCTCGTGGATGAGGAGCACTCAGAGGGCTAAAAGAGGTGGCAGAGCCCCTGATTTCGGTCTGGTGGCCCCAGGTGGGGACAGGGACCTGCTCTTCTCTGCTTGTGCTCTTTGGCCCTTGCTGGGCTCCTCCAGCAGGAGTTTTGCCCATTTTCTTTGGCACCAGCCAAGCCAGCTCTTCTCCTGGAGATATTTTTCTGATGTTTAATAGGTGCAGCTTCCTCCCAGCCCTCTCAGCTGCCCTCTGTTTCCCTGGGGAGCTGCTGTGGTCCATGGGCAGGTCCAGCAGCACCCCTCGGAGATCAGGGATCCCACCCAGAGGCACAGCTTTGGTTGTGCCACCACCTTTGGCATCAGCGAGGAGATCCCAGCTCCAGGACTCCAAGGATGGACAAGGATCCCAGCTCACCCAAACTCATGGGAGCAGAGCAGGGAGGGAATCAGGGATCAGCGGATCCCCTTCCCCTCGGGGGTGTGAGCCCGCAGGTGATCCCCGCTGCCCCGGCACCAGCCCCGCCCTGCCTGCTCATCCCCACATCCCCGGAGCCCCATCCCTGGGTTTTCTGCTCCAAATCCTCCTCATCCGCAGCGGTGCTTTGGCAGCAGAGGGCACTGCCCCCTTGTCCATGCTCTCCCCCCAGTCCCCGCTCCAGGGCTGCGCTCGCTCTCGGTGAGCGATGCCGTCTGTCCGTCTGTCTGTCCGTCTGTCCGCGGGCCCGGGAGACTCGGATTTGTCTTGGCTCCCGGCTCTGACATGCCTGGGAAGGGCAAGGAAAGGAAATGGGTGGGAGCTCCCAATCTAACCACGAACTTGTCTCGCCCCCTCCTCCTTTTTCTTTCTCTCCCCCGTCCCCTTCCCTCCGTCCCAACCCGAGGGAGGATCGCGCTGCATCGCTCCGAATCGCTCCGGAACTTGGCGTTGGGATATTTTCCGGAATTTGGGGGTTGGGAATTTTTTATATTTTTTTTATTTTTTATTTCCCTTTTCTTCTCTTGCAGACGAAACACGCCGGGAGTTTCTCCCGTTTCCATGTGCTCCCAGCCAAAGGGGGTTGTTGTCACAAGAGGGTGTAAGTGTGGTGTAATGTGTGCTCTCCTTCTCGTGTGTGTGTGGGGGGATGTCGTGAGAGGTGCTTTTGGAAATATTCCTGCATTTTATCCCATGCTCCTGCAGATTTAATCTCAGTGTAGTTGGTTTTGATTTTTAAACCAATTTCTTTTGCTGTCCCTCAGCAATTTGGTCCAGTGGGAGGTTGCCCTGCCACTCCAGATGAGGTGATTTGTCAGGTCCCTTCCAACCAAAGCTCTTTTATGATTCTGGAATTTATTTGCCACACTTTTCGAGTTTCAGGTCCATCTTGAAAAGTGATGATCCCACTCTAAGTGTTACTATAAACACCTTTTTAATCTGTTTTACCTTAAGTCTGCCTGCCTCCTAAACCTCAAGAGACAAAACCCTGCGGGCTGTGCCCCAGTGGCCTCTCTCCCTTCATCCCAATAAAGCTACAGAACTCCTCTGTCTCCTTTATGGCTGTTCCCAGTGGGATTTTCCATACAGGAGGGTGCAGCCTCCTTTTATCCCAAACTCCTGACTGCATGTTGCTCTCTTCCTTTCCCTGTGGAAAATCCCACCCATGGAACTGTGAAGGCATCAACACTCATCGTCCCTATCAGTCCCTTCCAACCCAACCCATCCTGGGATTCTCTGAGCACAGGGATTCCTGTTTGAAGGACAAAACCCAAAATCTCTCCACAGCCAAGACTCTTTATTTTTCACCTTGGCTCTGTGGCAGTGTTGGACAGCCAGTGCTGCTCTGCTGTCCTGCTCCTTTTGAAGCCACCTCAGCAGACAAGGAAATCTGGGAAGCAGAAATTTGGGCTGTGGATTTTATTCTGTCAAAGGCAGATAAAGGATGGCAGATAAAGGATCCTGATAAAGGATGGCAAGGTATAGGATGGGAAAGTCAGTCCTGCACTCACAAACAAAAATGAGACGCAGGGGAAGAAAGAGCCAAATACACCAAATAATTTCCCCTGGTTTGGGAAACATGGAAAACTCACAGCTGTTGTAAGGTTGAACGGGGTTTGAACCCCTCTGGACACGTCTGTACAAATTTGGGCCTTTGTGTGCACCAGCCTAAACCTATATTTAGTTGCTGTGTTATGCTGTTCAGTTAGTGCTGCACATTTTGCTGTTAGTTCTCATGTCTCTTTTACATGCTAGCTGTTTTGGTGTATTTCTTGGTTTAGACCAGTGTTTACAACAGGTGCACAGCATGAAAACATTTTGGGAGTTTTTTAATAATTTGTTTGAAACTCCCCAAGGAACATCAACTATGGTAAATCAGGAGAGAAGATATTGAAAGCATAAAATACCAAGATTAAAAGATTCAAGATAGCAGAGGGCAGCGAAAATTTTGAAGATCACCAATTACAGACTTTTGGGGGGTTAAAAGGGTGAATTAATATTCTAAAATCACCAGTTGTAAAGTCTGTACCCACCTGAGTAATGGTTCTAGAAATGCATAATTGGGGTGAATTGTGAACAATAAAAGGGATTCTGTGAAATCCCATTAATTTGTTGTTCAGAAGCCCAGTTTCTTCCTGCACACAGCCCTGCAGCCCAGGCTGCAGCTTTGGGGAGAAGAGTGCGAGCAGTCACTTTCTCATCCTGTCTCTGGCACTCCAAGGCTGGTGTGAAACGGCTGATGCCATAAAATAACAACAGCAACTCTGCCCAGTGGCTGGATTTGCCAATCCTGAGCTTTCTGCACCTAGGCTGGGATTGGGAAGGAGGGAAATCTGCAAACCATCCCAGCCCCGAGCAGGATCCTCGCCGAATGTGATCTCACCCGCGGGGACGATCTGATGGACCGAGTGTTCCTTGTTGTTCCAACACCATGGCAATGTCTCCAGGAGGAATACAAATCACTTGGAGCAGGGAGGCAGAGCCAGCTGAGCAGGTACCAGGAATGTGGGAGTTGCTCATTACTCACCCAGGGGGAAGAGCTGCTGCTTGTTTTTTTAATTATATTTTTACTCGCCTCTACTCATCGCCCCCAGGCAGCACCACCGCTTTTTAGAGTGAAAATAATGAGGCAGACCCCGATCCAGGGAATGCTGAGCACATCCTGATTTTCCATTGGATGTGTGAACCAGGTGGGACTTTTGTGCTGGCAGATCTCCGGCCTCATCAAATCTCAGTGGGTGCAAATCTGCTGAAGTCAGTGAGGGCTTCTCATCTATCACTTGTTTTATTAATATTGCTCTGTCTGCAAGTCCAGGCTCTCCAAGAAAACATCTTTTATTTCATTGCCTCTCATCGAAGGCAACGTGTGAGTGCTGATTTTCCCGGGCTCAGGATCAGCTCCAGCTCTTTCATTGTTGCTTTTTTTTCCCCTCTCTCTCTCTCTCTCATTTTTTATGGCAGCGTTGGAATTGCTGTCAGGTTTACAGTGCAGTAATAATCACCTCATTATTATTAATAACCATGGCAACAGAATGGAAATTAATCACTCCACTTCTGTTTATCCCCATGGAAACAGAGCCAAAACAAACAAGCCTTATCCACAATGCCCATTCCTAGAAATCAGACATCCTGCAAAATTCCCAACTAAACAAACCAACAACTCCAACTGCCTGGGTTTGCCAGCAGCACCCATGGAGAGGGCAAGGATATTCTGCCATGGATGATTCCTCAGGTTCAAATTAGCAGGGGACAAATATTTCCAGGAGTTTTGCTTGGTTTGTTGGTTGATTTTACTCTCCAGCTTTTGTCCTGGTGACTGAGTGCTGAGATACAGCTGTGGCTGCCCCTGGATCCCTGGAAATGTCCAAGACCAGGTTGGACAGGGCTTGGAGCACCTGGGACAGTGGGAGATGTCCCTGCCCATGGCAGGGAGATTGAAACCAAATAATCTTTAAGGTCCTTTCCCAACCCAAACCATTCCGTGATTCCACCACAAGTCGGATTAAAATTGTCAGGGATTGAAGGGAGGCTTCAGAGAAATCTTCATTCCTGAAAAATCTCCACAGGTAACACTTCTTCCCAGGTGCCAAGCACTGAAATAAAGTTCCAGTCCAGCAGAGAGGAAAACATTTAGGCAGAAAGTGAGCACAAATCAAATATTTTCTCTCTGTACCGTCACCATCCTTGTTTGCAGCAGGGATGGAGGACTCAGCCCTCACCTTCACTCCCTATGCACAGAAGTGAAACTCCAAGATTCTTTTTCACAGGAAAATCCCGGATTTTCCCTGAATCCCATTCAGATTGGACAGCACAGCAGTCGCTGCCTGTCCCCCCCTGCCCTGCCAGTCACTGTGTTTTATTCAGGCTGTCACCAACAGATAATCGGAGCTTGCATCTGCTTTTGCCTCTAGCTTAATGACACACCCAGGGGACCACTTCCCAGGCTTTCAAAGGAAAGAATTCCTCCCTCAGACGATCCTTCAGTCCCAGTGATTCTGCTGACTCTTATCTGCAGATGCAGCAGCACAGATTAGGGGTGGTGAGGAAAGATGAGAGGGGCAGGGAAAGTAATGATGATTAAACCCACAACCCTCCGGGGAGCCTCTTTCTTTTTTTTTTTCTTTTTTCTTTTTTTTTTTAAAGCAGGATCTGCTCAGGCTGAAACCCTCAGAGTAGTTGAAATCAGCTGCGTGCTGGAAACATTTATTTTCCGTTAAAAAAAAGTGGAACTCGACCACGTGGAGCAGGAAAATGAAGTTGCCACGTCTTCCAAAGCCTCGAGAGGTTTTGACGGATCTTCTCGCTGGACTATGGAGTCTCCTACAGCTCTGGGAAATCTTAAAATCAGCTTCTTACCCCTCTCTCTCACCTAAAAATGGGGATAAACCCCCTCTTATTTTCCTTGATCGCCGTTTTAAAAAATTATCTACACACTGTGTACATTTGTTGGACACACTGCATTCATTTTGGAATTATTTTGTTTTCTCACTGTCCTGTGAATTCGTACAGAGATCCTGAATACTTTTCAAATGGAGGATTAAACCTGGAAATGACAGAGGGAACAGCCCTAGAACAATCTGCTTTGATATTTAAGTGACCTTTTAAGCTTCCCAAAAAGGCAGGGAGAGGATAATTAACTGGGATGGATCCCATCTGAACTTCCTCCAGCCAGTCCTCCTGAATCCAATTAAACACAACTTTTCCAAGTGGAGGTACAGTTGAGGAGAGATGGATGTTGCTGTTGGGCAGTGAAAAGTCACTCTGAAGGGTTTTCTGCCTGTTTTATACGATGCCCTCCCAAAATTAGGATTTTTTTAAATCCAGGAGACATGAGGACTGACAGATCCCTAAAATCCCAACTCCTGTGTCTCCCAAAACACCAGACAAGCAGGAACATGACAGGAATCTGTGCACTTGCAGTTCTGCATCATAAAATATTGATGTGATCAATTTCCCAAAAAATCCCAAATTTCCAAAAGTAGGTACATGGTTATTTGTCAGGTTATTTGACTAAAAGTTAATCCCATTAATTGATGTGGGCACTATCTGCCATAATCCAATATTTGAACACAAATACTTGATTTCCACGAGGATGTTCTCCCAAGCCTTTCTCTATCCCCATTGGGCTGCCTCAAGGTTTTCTTGGATTGTGTCTGCTTGTCCCAAATGTCTTCAGGACATTTCAAATGGGAGGAGAAACCAAATTCAAGCTGGCTGATTAGTACCCGAAATCACACAGATTTTTTTATTATTATTATTATTATTATTATTGTTATTATTATTATTATTGCAGTCTAATGTGTCTCATCAACAGGATCATCAGATGAGGATTAATCCTCTTTTAACATTCACACCAAGATTTCCTAGAGAGGAGATAAAACTCCTTAAAAACTACGTTTTAAAACTTCCTTACATTTATAAGGGGAGCTCCAAGAGAACTGGAAAGAGACTTTGGGACGGGGATGGAGGGACAGGGCACAGGGAATGGCTCCCACTGCCAGAGGGCAGGGCTGGATGGATATTGGGAAGGGATTCCTGGTGGGATGGAATTCCCAGAGAAGTTGTGGCTGCCCCTGGATCCCTGGCAGTGTTCAAGGCCAGGTTGGAAGGAACTTGGAGTTGTCTGGGATAGGGGAATTTCCCCCTGCCCATGGAATGGGATGATCCTGAAGCTCCTTTCCCACCCATTCATTGAGAAGGAATTTCACAGCACGAAACTTTTCCTCATTTTCCTGAATTTTTCCCCCCCACTGGAAGTGGTTCCATTTCTCCAAAGTGTTCCTGAAATTAGGGATTGATGCTCTGACCTCTCACCCTGAGCAGAATTGG
>JAOTBB010001293.1:1505204-1515961 GCA_025629985.1 Chamaetylas fuelleborni
AAGGCTGGCAGAGGAAAAGAGGATCAGGGGATGCACAGGAGGCTGAGCAGGGCTGAGGTTTGGCTGCTCTGAAGGTACCAATGAATTGGGATATGGCTGGGAATGTGTGTGGGAATGGAGAACATCCCAACTCAGGAATTACTTTTGTTCTTACTTGACTGAAGGTGAAAGGGACCTGTCCATTTCTTTTTTCGGGGGGACCTGCTTTCTTGGCTTGTACAGATCCCAGAATCCCAGGATGGTTTGGGTTGGAAGGGACCTTCAGGATCATCCAGGGAAGATCAGGGATGGGCAGGGACACCTTCCACTACCCCAGGGTGCTCCAAGCCTTGTCCAACCTGGCCTTGGACACATCCAGGGATGGCACATCCAAAATGTCTCTGGGCAAAGCTGTGGAATGCCATCCAGATGGGAGGCCCATGGATTTTCTCCAGGACACAGAGTTCATCCCACTGCTCCTTCAGGCATGGAAAAGCTCCCAAACCCTCGGGATAATCCTGATGTGTTACAGCATTCCAGGCTTTGCTCTTCAAGTTCAGCTCCCTCTGATGCTTTTCCATGTCTTGTCTTCAGCTTTAGTCAGCTGCAAGCAATCAAAGCTTTGCTCCAGGATCAAGGAAAAGAGTTAAAATGTTCTGGGAGAAATTCCAGATGGAAATGAAAGGTTGGAGGGGAGGAAGAATTGTGGGACTGACGCTGTACCTGCAGACCATGGGCGGGTTTAGCTGGGCAGATACTACAAGAAGCTGAACTTTAATCTAGTGATTGAAATGCCTTTTTCTTTACCAATTTTGCTTTTATTCCTCTTGCTGTTACTCCACAAAAAGTTCAGGGAATGTATCAAAGAGTAAAGTGTGTTGCAGATTTATTTATTTATCCGTTTATTTAATTTGTTCAATGTACAAATCTTTCCCCATTACAAATCAAAACAATAATGTTCTTACAGTTAATTTTATTTTATGTATGTCTGGATATTTCTACATAAGTAAACCAAAGCCAAATAAAGAAAAAAATTCAATAAAAATAAACAACCTAGGCTCTTGTTGAGTGAAATCAATATAGTTATTTCCCAAAAGATATTTTGAAGATTCCAAAGTTTCCTCAGTGGTTCAGTGTTTATTTATCAGTGAAAAACCTGTGAGAATTAAAAGAAACTCTGTGTGACATGTTCGGGGAAAAATTTTAACGTCTTCTAAAAATATTTACATTTTCTGTAAGTTCTGTAAAACTTATATGTCCCAAGTCTGATTCTTGATATTCTAATTCCTTATGTTCAAGAGCTACAAATAAGAAAGCTGATGGAAAACCAGTGTATTTTAAAGGGATTCTGGAAAGAATTCCAGAATAGAGAATGTGCAATCAAATACGGACTTTTTTTTCACCAGAAATCAATCTTGCTCATAAAACAGAAATGAAGTTTTTCGATGGGACTAAAATGTTGCACATTCCAACAGGATAATTATTCCAGCCTGGAGAAAAGAAATTTTGGGGTGATCTAATGGTGATATTCCAGGACCTGAAGGAGCCAACAGGGAAGATGGAGGGAGGCTGTGGACAAGGGATGGAGTGACAGGCTGAGAGGGAATGGCTTTAAACTAAAAGAGGGGATGTTTAGATGGGATTTTGGGAAGGAATTCCTGTCTGGGAGGGTGGCAAGGCCCTGAAATAGAATTCCCAGGGAAGCTGGGATCCCTGGAAGTGTCCAAGGCCAGGTTGGACAGGGCTTAGAGCACCCTGGGATAGTGGAAATGTCCCTGCCTGTGGAACAAGGTAATCCTTAAATTCCCTTCCAACCCAAACCATCCTGGGATGCTCTGAAATTGGTCCTGTGCTGCCACATCTCTGTCGCCACAATGGAGACACCCCGCTCAGGAAACTGGGAATTCTGGGATGGGAGAGGATAAATAATGACTACATTTAGGTTTTGGTGGAATTTTCTTCCTCCTCTGAGGTGCACAGTGCTGGAAACCACCCTCACAACTCCTTTTAGCAAAACACCAGAGCAATTCCTTAAGCTCGGGGAAGACTTGGGATGCCCTGGAAAAATTCTGCCGAAATCATGGAGCACGGACAAGAACAACCAAGGAAATTGGATCTTATTTCTCCTGAGACAACATCAAAAAGAGACTTTTTGGACCACCTACTATGATACCCAAGGCAACACTAGAGTTCCAGGGTGTAGGAAGAAATTCCCATCTCGTCTTGCCCCATCTCCAAGGCATTATATGATAATACAGGAAAATTTCCTGGGAAGGGGAATAAATTCCTTACAAAAATTCCCTGATGCAGGTCCCAGCACTGGTGTCCATCCATGCAAAACATCCCATCTAAAATGTGGCTCTTGGTTTTTATGGGGATCCTGTTGAGTCACCAGAGGATAAAAGCAATTCCTTGAGGTATTTATGACAGGTTTTTTGGAACCAAAGTGGGGAAAGGCCTCGTGATTTGCCATTCAAGTTTCGTTCCCTTTAATTGGATCAGATTGGAAATAGGCTGGAAATTCTCTATATCCCAAAGAATAATACAATGGTCTGTTAAAAGGATCAATGGAATTCTCGTATTTATTTTGTCAACTAAAATTGAAGGCAAAGATATTTCATTTTTCTAATTGTTAACACTCTCGCAATGTTTGCCAGATGTGACCTTTCACTGAAGAAGTGGAAAATTTTCCTTTAAAAATTAAAGGCTGCAGTTATCCAATGTTCTGCAGAGCTGGCTCCTCTGCTCCCACTTCTGTTTAGTTTGGATCTTCCCATGTTTCTTCATCAGGTGCTTCCCAGTGTCCTCCCCACTGATGGGATAATCACCGAACATGCACAGAAACCTTTTCCAAAGGGGAGCTGGAGATTTGGGGAGGCAGAACTGAGAGTCTCTATACTCTCCTTCCTAAAGGAAACCAATTATCCCATCGTTTTCCGATGCTGATGCCTTATGGAAAGAAAGTGCCTCTTTATTTTGACAACTTTTTTTTTTGCTGCTTTGAGTACAGCAAAGGAGACCCGGCTGCCGCTGAACTCCCAGGTGGGGGTTTTTAGCCTCTCGCCTTGAATCTCTCTCCTTTCACAAAGCAAAAGTTTTAATTCATTAATTAAATCAAGGAGATAAGTGCAGTGATTTAAAGTGAGCTTTCACTTGGAGAGGGACAGCCCAAGTGGAGATGGATTTGGCTCTTTGGGGACTTTCAGATTCTGACTGATCCATACAAACAGAAAAGGGGTCGATGCTCTGCTGAGTAAATCAGAGTAAATTCAACATTTATTTACACCAATTAAAGAACTATCCCAGACCTTCATCAAGGGCCCCTGAGCTCACCCAGTTGCCCAGACAGAAACCCCACAGACACATCTGTTTCCTGCCCTCCCTCCTTCCACCACCACACCCGCTTTTATCTGCAGCGAGCTCTGACTCACTCTGAATCCAGAGGACAGATTTTCTGTTAGGCTTCAAATTAAGGAGCAAGAGGTAAATTGTTTTCAGGGCTCCCTGGTGGAATTTTGGGTGGAGAATCGAAGTTCCTTATAATTTATTTTTCCCACAGTGTATTGCAGGGATGATGGAAGGAGGTTGTTTATGAATTGTGCGTATTTCACGTCTCGAAACAGCGTCAAGGGCGCTCGTCAGAGGGAAGGACGAGCTTTTGATGTGGCCCAAGGAATAATAAACCAGGATAAATAATCCCAGCTACGCTCACTCCTGGTCAGCCAAGGGGAGGAGATCATGGGATTTGCCCGAATTTCTATAGAACTTTTGCGTGGTCACAGAACAAACAAAGGAAACATCCATCAGACCCTTTGAGATGTCAAAGCCATCGGAAAACCTGCGGCTCTCTCGCTTAGACTTTTGAACCCGACCTTTTTATTTTTCACTTGGCTGGATCCGTTGGATTTGGCAGCCTCTGGAGCACACACTGCTCCTGCCCCAGTCCCCACACAATTAATGTTCAGGAACAAGCCGAGGAAAGAGGGAAGAATTGAATAAATTAGGCCACACCCCTGGCTTTGAGGCCCGATGTCATGGTCCTTTCCAGGGCAGAGAAAATGCTGTGGGGAGGGCCAAAGTTTTCCTGAGTGCCAAGAGGAAAAATCAAGGCACTCAGGAAAAAAAATCCTGATCCATAGAAGCAGCATCAGTTATGCATCAAGGGAACTTCTCAGCCAATGGAAATTTGGAGATTCCCCCAGTTGGGAATGATCAATGTCACCCTATGGGTGATGCTAAATCTGCAAACTGTCACATGAGGGGAAAAAAAAATTTCAAAATTTAAAAACCCATTAAAAATCCTTCTCCAGACATGAACAAGTTGTTCTGTTAAGCTGAAATCTCTTGTTTTACAGTAACTTCTCCCTGAAGTTTTTTCCACAGTTCAGACACCAGGAACATCCCTGCTTGATCCAACCTTGGCACAAACCAGGATAGCCAGTAACAGTTTACAGCATCCCCTGCACGTCCTGACCTAGCTGTGCTCCTTCCCAAACTTCCACCCAGTAAAGAAGAACATTTGCTCCTTTTTCTTTACTTCTGGCATCATTATCCTTCCCTCCTCTACAGATTCCATGTTACATCACCACCAGCATTCCCTGCTCTGAGGGAACCACCCCCCATTAGGATTTTTTCCAATCTCCTTGGACTATTGGGATGGGATTTAATTACCTTCCCATACTATAAGAAAATGGAGGAATAATGGATGGGTTTGAGGCCAAGGGAGAGCCATGGGTAGAACTTTAACAAGGAGCTGGCTTCTCGTCTGGACCCTGTGCATGTGGACAAAGCAGAACAGGAGGAATTTTAATTCCCATTGCTGCTCTTTTGTTTTCCAGGCTGTAAGAGGCAGCATATTCCACAGGGTACATTTAAAGCTGATTAATGTAGAGACATCCCACTGAAGGAATGTTCTGCTGTACATTAATGGGTACAGCATCCGTGAAAAACCCCAAATTCCTAAAACCAAAGTCTAATCCATCCCTAAAATATGTCCTTCTTTACAGCTTTCATTACACCCATCCTATACATTTCTTCCAGAATGAGGGGGAATGGCTTCCCACTGCCAGAGAGCAGGGTTAGGTGGAATATTGGGAAGGAACTCTTCCCTGTGAGGGTGGTGAGGGCCAGGAATGGATTTCCCAGAGAAGCCTCAACCCTGGAAATGTCCAAGGCCAGGTTAGATGGGGTTGGAGCAACCTGGGATAGTGGGAGGAGAAGAAGTTGGACCCTTAAGGTCCCTTCCAACCCAAATCATTCTGGGATTCTGTGACTACCTTGAACACTTTTATTTCTCAAAAACCAGGTAAGATCATATGACAAGGATCTGGGATGGAATCTGTCTTATAGATCCCATAGGAATTTTCTCCCCAGCTCTGAATAAATAATTTGATGCTCCTGTTTGCCTTCCCAGTATGGCAGTGACGTTCCTGTGGGTCTTGTGTCCATCACACCAAGGCTAAGATCAGCTGGAGGGTGCTGAAGATGTCTGATCAAAACTCTAATTATAGTTATAATTATAGTTCTGGTGTCACAGAAATTTTATCTGGGTTTGGATGACACATTCATGGGAGTTTTCCTGCTCTCTGCCTCTCCTTTTCCTCTCTGCTATCTCAGGCCTGGAAAAGTCTATTTTGGCCAAAAATCCATGTATGATCTCTATACCAATGTTGAGGGAAGGAAGCAGAATGTGGAATTTTTTCACATATGCTTCCAGATCCTTGCAGAGCCCTATGGATTGCTGCTGTGTACCTGCCCAGTCGTTAAAAGTTGAATTAATTGCATTACCCCAGCCTTCCTTCCTGACTGGACCTTCCCTGGTAATGTCCTGATCTCCCAACCTTTAATCCCTTAGGGAACACTTCTAAAGCTGCCTAAATCAGGCTTAGGCTGGGAATTGCTGGGCAAGGAGAGTCTTGGAGTTTGTCTTTGGACAAATGGAACACTTGAAGAGGAGTTTTTAATGGGAATGAGACAAAAACCTGCAGAGAGCCTTCCCTTACTAATTGAGCTAATTAGTTTTTCATGCACAGATGTTATAACTGCAGTAACACTTGGTAATTATTGTTCATAATTCAAAAATTATTTAACTTTCATTTTCTGTACAGTAAAAATGTTGAAAGAATTCCTCATGCTGGCTTTAATCACAGCCTGGTTCTCATTCTTTATAACTACTAATTTTGTTTTTAATTATTTCCTTTTTTTCCTACATATTTTCTGTCTTATGAGGTCTTAATTTTCAGCCCCAACTTTTTCCACTGCTCTCCTCAGATTTCTCTCCCACCTGGAATGTCATTATTTAGGGATGGACAAGTCAATATCTGGTTCCAGGGGAAAATGCAGAGAGTCTTGATGACTTCAGTGATTCGCCAGTCTTCAGCTGGATTTAGTTCAAAGAGGTGAAAAACAATTCCCTGATTTATTCCATTCTTTCCCAGTATACAGATATTCCAGGAGAGGGTGCCTGACACCTAACATTGCTTCCATAATAATCTCCTATATCATAACCTCTCCTAGCTCATAGTTAGGTTGGATATTGGGAAAAATGTCTTTGTGGAAAGGATTGTCCAGCCCTGGCACTGCTGCACAGGGCAGTGGTGGAGTCCCATCCCTAAAAAGTCGTGTGGATGTGGCACTTGTGGACATGGCCACTGGTGGCCTTGGGTTAATGGTTTGTCTTTGGTTTTAGATGCCTTTCCCAACCTAAAAAAATTCCATGTTCCTACAGCTGAATTCAGACAATTCCTTCAGGGTGAAGCTTTTCAAAGCCTTTGGGATTTGGTGTCAATCCCAGTTTAAACATCCCTCCCCTCCCTCTTCCCTCTCTCCTGCCCTCACATCAATCCCAGAGCTCTCCCTCCCCTGCAGCTTTCCTGACCAGGCAGTGAACTCCACCAAGGAGCAGATCTGCAGGCAAAAACAAATTCTGGGTTGTTTTTTGTTTTTGGTTTGTTTTTTTCTTTCCCCCCAGGTTCTTTTTCAGCTGGATCAGCTCCTTGATCAGGTTCAAGGAGTGGCCACACAAACTTTTGTGTCAGAGGGGGACAAGAGGGGCAGAAATGCAAAGACTTGGCTTTGCAGGAGCACCAGAATTATAACCACAGCTTCCCTCTCTTATCCAGGTGGCTTTTCCATGAATGACTGGAGAACAGGAAGGCTCCAAAGCCACTCAAAAATCCTGGATTCAGGATGACAGAGCCTACAATCAAGGCACAATATACACAAATACGCACAGCGTGAGCCTTTGTTTCCACTGAAATAATGCAGTGCAGAAATGATGAATATTTCCTTATCTTGGCTGCCTTCCTGAAATGAAGGAAAAATTGGCTGGTACAGAAGGGAACACCCAGGAAAACATTTCGTGGATAGACTGGTTATTCACTCGTATTCATTACGTGGTTGTTGAGATCACAAAGGGCTTTTTTTCAAAGGTAAAAAATACAAGGATGAAGTCAAAATTTAAAAAAATAGAAGATTAAAAAATGTTGTTTATTTTCCCTCACATTATCGGGGCAGAAAAAGCCCCAACAAACAGAAGGGAACATGTCATATCTACCAACAGAAAAGCAAATCATTGAACAATAAATGATTTCACTTTCTATATATGTTTTGTGAGCCAATGCTGGGGATGAGGGAGCAGGCACTTCAAATTGAGTAGGAAAGGAGGGGAAAAATAAATAAATCAGTTTAATAAAAGCCAGTGGGGTTGGAAAAATTACTGAGAAAAGGGAGAGGCAATTTTTGTCTGTTTTAACACCCACGTGCAACAGGGAATAAGTGAAAATCAGCCCTAGGGATAATTTATGGATCTTTTTTGAATCTCCACTCAGGCCCAGAATCCATACATTAGAAATTCAACCAATCACAAACAAAATCCCAGAGAAAAATTGGGGAAGAGATGGAAAGAACCATCTTGAAGGAAAAAAAAAAAAGGTTTTGGGAAGCACTGCCGTTCCCTGCTGGCATTCCATGGAAGCTGGAGGTCCCGTTGCAAAGATGTTCCCATGGACACAAATCCAACCCCACCTGAGCCATTCCTGCTTCTCAATGCACAGTGGCCAAAGATTCCCTGGGCAGGGAAGAATGGCACGTTCCTCTTGGAGTTACTGGTGAGCCTCTCAGTCCACAGAAACATTCCTTACAGCAATGATCACTCTAGGAAGGACCTCCAGATTTACATAAAAACAGGCTCCAAGCAAATACGATGCCATAATCCAAACTCTCGTGTTTTGGTTTTATTTCGGCTCAAGCAGAACAAAATCCTCAGCAACCAAGTGCACGACCAAATTCCGAGGGTCTGGCTATTCCTAAGCATAGTGGGAATTCTGGATCCCAGAAAAGTCCCTCCTAAATGAGGAGCCTGGCTACCCTTGGCCATCTGCAAGGATGTGTTCAGTCATCATCATTGAATCTCCAAAATCTCCACTGAGGGTCAACTCCACTGCCTAAATGGAGATGTTGAAGCCACCTGAGAGGCAGAAATCTCACCTTTCCCAAAATCCAGAAGAAATCCTGGAGCTCTTACATCCAGTCATGGACCACAGCCATGGGATTCACCTCTCTGAAGGCCATGGTCCCTCCCTCTTTTCTGAAATCTGGCTGATTCTGTCATCCTGAGTGGACATCTCCATCTGCTCTTGGGATGTGGCAACACTGAGAGAACCTTCTGGTCCCTGTGTGAGCCTCTCTGGGTCTCCATTCTTCCAGATCTGAGTTTTCCACAGCTCTTGATGTTGATTCTGGCTCCACATCAACAAATCCAAGCTTTAATTTTGATTTATTTGAAAGCCCTCATACAGGTAAGGATCTTCTCCGTGTTCCTTGTCAACTTCTTTGCTTGGGTTAGTCAGGAGGATTTGCTCTCCCAGATTTGTCATTCTGGTGGTTTTACCAGCACTAAATCCCTAAAATATTGGGAACAGCCATGTTCTGTAGGAGTGAAGAGACTTTATCATCCCTTAGGTCCATAAATGGGCCTTTTCAAGCACCAAGAGAGGGAGGATTTCATAACACAGGGATAACTTGAAAACAGCCCAGCTAAAAAATCAGAAATGTAGGAGAGACACGAATTAGGATTTCCTTCGATCGGATACTGCTTTTGTTCCGAGTTCTTAATTTTCCAGGCAGCTGCTCATGTAAAGGCATGCCTTTGAAATTCCCCTACTTTTCCAAAAATATCCTTAATACTCATAATTTATCAGTGCAAGGTCTCAAACATTTTCTGGTCCAGACAGAGAATGCAGGGCTTGGCACATGGACAAAATGGAAAATGTGAGGATTTCACAAAATTTTATTGTTTTAAGCTTTGATAGTGGGGTTAGAGCACAGCAGGAGTGCAAGGGAGGAAATGGGATCTTCCAGTGGGAAGAGGGGCAGCTCTTTCAGGAGATTTGGGAATGAGAAGGGGGATAAAGGGGTGGGATTTAGTTTGTTCCTCTCCAAAAGTGAGCTCCTTCCAACAAAGAGAGGTTGAATCAGCTCTTTGTAGCAACGCTCAGATCTCTCTTGAGAGCCAAGGGAAAAAAAAAAATCAAAGGAGCCCAGACTGTTTTCTGGAAATGTTGTGTCTGTCCTTTCGTTCCCACTGCCTTCAGCTAAGGATTAGCCAGTGGCTTGCCCAGCCCTGGCCCAGACTGGAGCAGGAAGGCAGGAGTGAGTTTCCCTCCCTGGAGATGCTGGCACGGGGGTGGACCTGTTGCATTTCTCCAGAACAGAGAAGCCATAAATCCCATCATGGGTGATTATTGAAAAATCCAGGTAATAACACTAATCCCCAAAATGAGCTGGATGTTTCTCTGCCTCCAAAAACCTCTGAGCAAGTGGAAATTAACCCACCTGAATCTCAGCAGCAGACTTGATTCCTTCAGATCTGGAGCCAGGTTGGAAAAACCCTCAGAGAGCATCGAGTCCAATCCTGAACCCAGCAGTACCAAATCCACCATTAAATCTCATCCCCAAGTGCCACCTTTCACCATCCTTTAAACCTCTCCAGGACGATGAATCCACCTTTTATACATCCTACAGTAGGGACCAGAAATTAAATCCAATGTTGTCACTCTGGATGTGACATCTCTGTTAAAATTCTCTTCAGGTTTTTTTCCAAGGAAGATGAATGGTTTGGAGTGAAGTGCTCGTGGCTTTTGAAAAATCAGAGAACTTCCAGATTTATTCTGCTTTTAGGATCCTAAATTGCTGAGGTGACCAAGTCATCCGGCCTTCCTGGAATTATGAAGAGTTCATGCAATGATTTAAAAAGTAAAAAACAAATCATTTAAAATCTTCCTTCTTTTGCTTTTATAACTTGAGAAAGGATTTTTTTTCACTCAATTCAAGTCCATGATTCCTGTTTGGGTTATAACAACTTTCCAGGACCTCGATAAACCATTTAATAACCATAAAACACGAGGTTTCTCTATGTTTTGGCATAAAATTTTCCTTTTTCTCTTCTATCTGCAGACACTTATTGATGACTTTAAACTTTTCATGGTCAGATGCTCAGTTTTCTTTGTCAACAGCTTTGCCAAACTGGGATTTTTTTTGGAATCTTTGATTGAAGTTTTTTCACACCCATGTTTCAAATTTTTCTTCATGGGTTAAAATAAAATCATCATGACTTTCCCATGACTTTCCTTTACAAAATTACCTGTCCTGTCACTCCATCCTCTTGTATATCTTGGAAAATGCTTTGATTCACTCTTTAAAGACCTTCCTTCCTTCCTTCCTTCCTTCCTTCCTTCCTTCCTTCCTTCCTTCCTTCCTTCCTTCCTTCCTTCCTTCCT
>JAOTBB010001293.1:1611662-1624444 GCA_025629985.1 Chamaetylas fuelleborni
ATATTAGCGCAGCGTTTTGTTGAGTAGCAGTTGTACAGGACTGGACAAGTTGTAATAGCGTGATGCTTCTGCTGGACCACCAGTCTCTCAATTTTGAGTTTCACCACCTGGACGCGGTAGGTGCTTTTCAACGAAGAGAAAGTTCCTGACGCAGAGGCGACTTAATGTGCTTGTCTGGCATCTCAAATGTGAGCTGTGCGCCAATTTCTCTGGGGTTATGAATATTACCTGAGAGCCGTGACCCGCCGCCGGAACTCCGCGGTATCCAGTCGCTGGAGCGGTGGCAGCTTGTCTGCGTCGGCATCGTCTTCCCGTCTCGCCGTGCACGATTGCTTGCCTAGTCCTTTTAGCTGAGCGCTGGTGCTGGCTTTCCGACGCCACTCTCTTGCCACACGGAGAACCAGCTGAAAGCCGCATCACAGCTTTTGAGATCAAGACGCATCAGAGTTCCCACGGAAGCTAAAGAACTCCACATAGACACGGCGGAGACGGTTTGTGGAGAATTGCGGCACGAAATATCATGAGTGGTAGAATTCCAAACGTTTGCAGAGGTACACCTGCACAAACGTGGGAAAGTGCAACAGAGACGTACCACATGCAAAAATGCTCGTGTCAACAGTGCGATACTTTACGAAGCCCTCGGCGCGCCTATGCCAATCCTTGTTGGGTATACATTCTATTCTCTCTCTCACAGTTGTCCACGGCTACGAAGAAACACGACAATGCATGCCAGATCACCGACACAGATGCATGTGGCACCAAGAAACACCTCCCTATGAGAAACGAGACCGTGGTATTACTGCAGCACTGCTGACTGACTGGTCGCCTGAGGCAAAGTTTGGTTTCCTGTTTCAACACATCTGTATATGCACTTTAGACAGTACACTACGGAACACATGCAGCACTGTGCTCGCTATTTTACCGAGCTCTGTTACATCAGGCTATGCCCTGCTTTACAGACGAACACAGACACGCACACATCTACCTACCTACACGTCCACGACTTTACTAACAACTGCCTCTCTACGAACACATGCATACAAGGACAGCCGCAGACTCACCAATGAGCAGTCCACAGTACACGTACATGTTCCACAGGAAACGCCTTACCCGTATCTACTGAAGGATTCCCGCGTGCACAAATGCATACTTGAGGAATTTCTTACGACAAGCATGTGCGGACACCCTCGTGATCAAGGGCAGGATTCGTGGGCCATCTTTTCGATTCAGTAGCAGACTTACCTCGCGTCGTTTATCTTCATCAAAGAAAAAGTGGGGTTTCTGCTCACTCACGAAGGCATCCCTCGCCTTCTGAATGTCTGCTGTCCTCGCTTTTAGTTCTTCCTCCGCTTCATGAATGACTCTACGCCGTTTCAGTAGCATTTTGTGCTGCAGCTTCTCTTCTAAAGACCGGCGTTGTCGTACGTACTCCATGTCGAGAGCCTCCTGCAGCTTCTGTACTTCAACTTGATGCCATTTCAATAACTGCTTTCTCCTTTCATCTACGTCACCTGCCTCATCACTGTGCCACCGCGCGTTTTGCCGCGTCACCTCAAGACGAGCACGACCTTCTATTTGAGCTCTATCCAATTTCTCCTCCCATTCTTTCTAGGAGCAAACAGATCAGACAGACGAAGAAGCCTCTACCGTTGTGGACTACGCAAAAAAACCTGAGTATAAACATTTTCGCATAATGTGGGCGACTTCTGTAAATCGTCGCCCGCGATACCACGCGCTGTCTGAGGCACGAGCTTGTTCGTAGTTGCCACTGCTCCCCAAAGAAAACAAAACCGCAAGTCCTTGACGAAGAAGAAGGGCCCCACTATTTAGTAATTTCGTAAAAAGTCTCTGAGTTCTCCTTCCCTTCGTCATAGTGTAAGGAATCGATCCCGCTTGCAAACTAACAATAATGTATATTATTACTCAGTAAAGTTACTGAAGTTACGACCAGTTCGTAGTGTGTCAACGACCTCACATCACACTCTAACTGGTCTCGTACACAAGTGCTCATGCAACGAACTGAACGTACGTACCTGCATCATCTCAAGTGTTTGCTCCAGGCGTTTTTCTGCTTCCTCTTTCTCGTCTGCAAGCTTTTCCAGCTCACGCTCAAGCTCCGCCTTCTGAGTTGCCCTGGGATTGGGGAATCTGATTTGATGGCCACAACCTCAGATCAACAAAACTCAGTTTCATCCATTGAGGAAATTTCAGATTTGATGAAAAAGCCCTTTGACTTCAGGCTTCCTCATCTGTTTATTATTTGAGGAATGGGTTCTCAGTAGGAGGAAAAGTGCAAGTGTTTTCCCTCTGGGATTGATGCCTCTCCCTTCCAGTGACCAGACTTTTGTTGTTTTAAAGTCTGGGGAAAAATAAACAGAAGGGAAACCTGATAGCACTTCCCTGATCTGGAGACAGTAGCACTGAAAGAAAATAAACCAAGCTCCTCGCCCACTAAGGGTGGGATGAGAGACCTTGGCCTTCAACTTCAGTCAGGGAAAGTCCTTTTGGAAACTGGGAGTGGGGGATGGAATTTTCTGGTGGAATTTTTTTAATGATAAAAGTAGTGAAAGAGTGAAGTGGATGGTCAGGAGTTGCCTGTGGGTGTTCATTGATTTATGAGTGTTAAGTAAGCTGTTCTTTTATCAGGAAACAAATAAAATCTTGAGATTGTCCCTGATTCCAATTTTCTGGGATATTTTAATTTGTATTTTAACCCTCAGGATGATCAGGAGAGCAAACTCTGCCTCAGGCTCATCTCGTGATGGAGGCCACAAAAAGCAGCTGTCAAAGAGCCATCACCAAATAAAGATATTTGCAACTGGAATTCCTGGGAGACTTTCAGAGCTCAGGAGCTTGGAGGGATTTCCAAAGGGATTTGGGAGTGACCTGGAGAGAAATCGCCACTTAATTTAGGAGGATGACATCATTAATGACAGAATGTGAGACAAAAGGCAGGAGGAGGCTGTTGCAAAATCTCCTGGCCTTAAATTGAGTAGATACGCTGGAAATTATATAATTTTCTAATTAATTTTTTTGGTTTTTAAAATTTATCATAAGCAGAATATGAATTAGAAGCAATGTGTTAGTCTAAAATCACTTTTAGCCACGTAGCTGAGTATTTTTACACAGATTTGATTGGGAAAATCACTGAAAATTTAAGTTTTTCTAAACAAACCCCTGAGGTGCTTCAATAAGCAAGGTCTGGGAGAAGGAAATGGATTGTTGGAATTGGATACTAGGAGTGCAGGATTTATGGAGCACAAGGACATTTTGCAGAAAGCAGAAGATAAAGGAGAAGGTAAAAAACCTTCAATGTATTTGTGTCCCTGCCAGGAGAAAAAGATACTACAAGGATTAAAATGAAGAGCAGGATACTAATGAATGAATGAGAGAGGATTATGTAATTTAGAGCCAGTGAACATTAATTTATTTGGTAAAAATGCAGAAAAAGGTGAAAAAGTTTTGTATCAGTGTCCACGTGGAGGCTGGAATTTTATTGGCCACACAAAAAATGGGATTTCATGGGATTTCAACTCATGGAAAGGCAGCTTTGTCCTGTCCCTGTCCTGCTGTGACCACAAACAGCTTTGGGTCAAACATAAACACCTCGGGTGACATCACATCCTCTGGAAATGGAGAGATCCACAGAACAACAGGAGCTGAAGGGAAAAAAGAAAGAGGCTGCAATAATAAGGGAAAACTGGGAAGGGGATGCTGGGGTGGAAAATGAGGCAGAACAAAATCAGAGCTGGACCTGATGTGAGTGAGGAAAAAATGGGAGCAGGAGCCTGGTGAGGATGGGAAGGGGTCTGGGGACAGGGAATGTGTGACTGGGAAGGGACACAGAGTGATGGGAACACGGGTCACACCTCCAGCAGGACTGATAAAATAATAGGAAGAAAGGCTGAAAAGGATTTCTGGGTATCATCTGATCCATCCCTTTTGACCTTGGGGCATGAAGAGGGAATTTGGCCCAATTGACCAGGGAGAACCAGCACAAGAAATAGAATTTTATCTTTCCTGAAGTGTGAAAACTCAAAGTCACCACACCCATTCCAAACCTGGAATAATGTGGAATTGTCCAAATGTGCTCAGCACAGAGCTGAGCCAGGCTGAGGCTGGCCCCAAACATCAGTGTCCCAAATGCTCTGAGTGATCACAGAATCAGAGAATGGCTTGGGCTGGGAGCACCTTTAGAGGTCACCCAGCCCAGCTCCCCTGCAGGGACATCTTGGAAGGATCAGGTGGCTCAGACCAGCTCATCCCCTGAGTATTCCCAGGGATGGGGCATCCATCCCTGAAGGTCACTCTGTGGTCACTTCCAAAATGTGCTCCACCATCTCCTGGGACAAGGAGGGAGCTCAGGGGTCCTGCTGTCAATCAAATCCTGCTGGTGGAGGTGATTTGGTCAGGTTTGAGTGTCTCGAGGGAGGAGGGAGATGAGTCTGGCTCAGGGGTTTTAACACATTGTCCTGTGTTTGTTTGCAGGCACTGCAGGATATGGGATTTCCTCTGGCCAGTTTGGGGCTCCTGTCCCAGCTGTGCCATTCCCCACCTGTGCCATGCATTTCAGTTGTGCCATTTCCCAGCTGTGCCATCCTCCAGCTGTGCCATGCATCCCAGCTGTGCCATCCTCCAGCTGTGCCATCCTCCAGCTGTGCCATCTATCCCAGCTGTGCCATCTTCCATATGTGCCATTTTCCAGATATGCCATCTATTCCAGCTGTGCCATCCATCCCCAGCTATGCCATGCATCCCAGCTGTGCCATCTTCCAGCTGTGCTATTTTCCAGATGTGTAATCCTCCAGCTGTGCCATGCATCCCAGCTATGCCATCCCCCAGCTGTGCCATCTATCCCAGCTGTGCCATTTCCCAGTTGTGCCATCCCACAGCTGTGCCATTTTCCAGCTGTTCCATCCTCCAGCTGTGCCATCCATCCCAGCTATGCCATGCATCCCAACTGTGCCATCTATCCCAGCTGTGCCATCCATTTCAGCTATGCCATTTCCAGATGTGCCCTCTGTCCTAGCTGTGCCATCCTCCAGCTGTGTCATCCTCTAGCTGTGCCATCTATCCCAGCTGTGCCATTTCCCAGTTGAGCCATCCCACAGCTGTGCCATTTTCCAACTGTTCCATCCTCCAGCTGTGCCCTCTCCCAGCTGTGCCATCCTCTAGCTGTGCCATTTCCCAGCTGTGCCATTTCCCAGCTGTTCCATCCATCCCACCTGTGCCATCCTCCAGCTGTACCATCTATCCCTGCTGTGCCACCTGTCCCAGCTGTGCCATTTCCCAGCTGTGCCATCTTCCAGCTGTGCCATTTTCCAGCTGTTCCATCCATCCCAGCTATGCCATCTGTCCCAGCTGTGCCATTTCCCAGCTGTGCCATCTTCCAGCTGTTCCATCCATCCCAGCTATGCCATATATCCCAGCTGTGCCATCCATCCCAGCTGTGCCATCCCCCAGCTCCTTGTGTTCTGCCTCCCTGTGAGCAGCTCAAAAGTTCTTGTCTTGGTGCCGGCGCTGCCGCCATGGAACCATCGCTGCATTATCCTCTTTATTCTCATCCCAAATCCAAAGTGTGGCACCAGAACAATTTCTAGGAAGAAAAATGAACCCTCCCAGTCAAAGCCAGGACACAAAGAGAGAATCTTTTACCTTCAGATGGGATCTGCTTCATGCCTTGGCCATTCTTGGAGATGCTTCAGAATCTCGTGGCCAGATCGTGGCTGTTGCTAAAACAGGCACAAGCACAGCCTGAATAAAGCCTGGCTTATCTCAGGCTCTGGCTGCCAGCCAGGGAATTTTGTGTCTTTTCAAAAAGCCTGGGTAGTCCTACACCTTTTCCTTTTTCTCTCCCATTCCCACAAAACCACCCTGGGACACTCCCAGGGGATTTTGGGATCTCCAGACCTTGCTGTGTCTGTTTGGAGGCAGAGAACTTCTCCAGGTCATCCAGACCTGGCTTTCTCCTCGTGTTCCAAAGGGTCCAGCAGCAGGAGAGGATTTCATCTGGCCTTGAAAATCTTGTCTTTGTTAATTTATAAAATTTTGAGACCCTGGGAAGTTGATTTTCATCCATTTTGTCTGAAATATTTCTATTTGGGTCTGTAAAGATATTTCTGTGGGTGAATGATTCCACCTCACACAGAAATATTTTAATTTTTAATACACAAAGACTTGAAGTTCTGGAGGGGAGAGAGAAATCAAATAGGATTATCCAAAAAATGAACATTGAAATTAAATTGATAATCAAAAAGAAGGGACGAGGAAAGAGGAGAACCTCAGGTGATTCCAACATGAAAGAATTTAATTCATCAAGACCATCAGCCCTGGTAAAGTGAAGTGGAGAAAATAATGGGAATATTTTTCACACCTTATTCACATTTATGGCTGATAAAATAATAGGAAGAAAGGCTGAGAAGGATTTCTGGAGATCATCTGATCCATCCCTTTTGACCTTTGGGCATGAAGAGGGAATTTGGCCCAATTGACCAGGGAGAACTAGAACAAAAAATAAAATTTCAATGTTTCCTGAACTGTGAAAACTCAAAGTCACCACACCCAGGTTGCCACAAATCTTGATGCAGCATCCCAGAAATTATGGCTTTGACTTCCACTATTTTAGTCATATCAGTTGGATAATTTTAGTTTCCTTCTGATTTGGAGCCTTTCACAGAAAACACTTCCAAGCCTTTATTCAATATTATGTCTTAAAAAAACAGTGATTCTAGGAAGAGAATTTAACGAAAAAATACCAATTATCCTTTGTATTTTCCCAGGTTTAGGTGAGTTAGAAGGATATCAAGGGAGGAAAATGCAATTTAAGCCCCTCCTAGATAGGCAGAGAAAAAAGAGACGGCGCTTGAAGCAGGACGAGGCGTGGGGAGATGAAAAATGACAGAAGGAAAACGAGGGCTGATGATTAGGAGATATTTCCTGAAAACCACAAGCACCAGATGACTGCGACTTTCCCAGGGGAAAGGGTGGGAAATCTCTTCCTTTTGGCTTTTTACTGTTGGATAAAGCCCTGAGGGACAATTCCACAGAAGCCACTATCATCGGTGCCAGCTCAGGTTATCACTCCTGGCCTGGGAATTATTGGCCCAGACCATGTTTTGTGTTGAATTTTGTATTTCAGCAATGATTTTCCCAGCTTGCATATGAGCATTTCAGCAGCTCCAGCCGCCTAATCCTCCAAAGATATTTTTCCAAATGTTTGGCTATTAAAATCCACGCAGTAAAATTCTGGCTGGATAAAATAAAGATTCCAGTCCAGCAGATCCTTTGCTGGGGCAAATTTGACACTTTAACCTGCTTTAATGCCACTCATAATGACAGTAATAATCACTTTTCAATTAAATTTTTCAATCATTTTATCTCCCTGAGAGAAACTGAAGGTTATTAAGACACCAAACCTCATATAAAAGCTGCATTTTGGATTTTATTCATATTTTCTCTTTCCAAACCTCCGCTTCCCTTTCCCTGGGAAATGCCACGCTTTTCTAAAGGTCAGCTGGAGAAAATAAAAGGCTTTTTATTAAATGCAAACCGTGTGGATTTTCACTTGTGCTGCATAAGAAGTTGCTTGTCATTGTGAAGTGGAATTAAATATTTTATAAGGTAAAAGAAGTCAATATTTTTTGGATGGTGAAGAACAAATGTGCCCTGCACCAGATTCGTGGGCTGGGAGTGCTCTTATAAAGCTCTGCTGATTTTAAATTAAATTCCTGGCTTTAATTTTTTTCTGACTTGTTTTTCTTCACTATTTTGGGAGTACAGTGGGAATCCCATCCAGGTGGTGACCACGCTGTCCCTGGAGTCACAAATTTCCATAATCAGAAATATTCCCTGTGCCCAGCACTTTACAGAGGGAGTTGCATCTCCTTTGAGATGTTCATAAATTCAGAGTCCTGCTTTTTATAAAATTTTATATTTCCTTCTGTATTTAATGAAGAAAAAGGCAGCTTTCAGAGAGTTTGATTCATGTTTAAACCCACAATTCTCTGCAGGTATTTTTGAGGCTGTTTGGCCAAATTTTCTCAAAAAATTCCACACAAAACAGGAGCAAGCAGCCCACGGAATAAAAGCTGGAATGAAAACCTCCCTCTTTTGAGGGCAACCTGGAAAAATCCGTGCTCAGGATTTATTCTTCCCATGCATCTGCTGCTCCATCCTCAAATGTCAGCTTGCCCTGACCTCCCAGGCTAAGCCCAGAGGCTCTGCCCTGCTTTCAGGCTCTATTTTGGTGGATTTTGGTGGATTTCGGTGGATTTTGGTGGATTTTGGTGGTTAGAACACTGCAGGCTGAGGGAACTGAGAGCACATTGGTGTCCAGCCCCTAATTCCCAATGGGAATGTTCATCCAGCACCTCCAGAGAGGAGAGACCTCAGCTGCAAAAACAGAGATCACCTTCTTGCCTCTGTTTAGGAAAGGTGCTGGTTCTGCTTTCCTTGATTCCATGGAGATTCCATGCTCCTTCCTCAGGAAAAGGAAAGTTGGATTCATGTTGCTCCTGAAGTGAAATTCTCAATTTGAATATTTTTTTTTTTTTCTGCATGAGGCACTACAAAAGCTCATTTCTGGCTGCCAGTGACAGCAAAGAGAATCCTAAAATCACAGAATAATTTGAATTATAAGGCACCTTAATGATCACAGAAAAAATTGAATTGTAAGGACATTAATGATCATCTAAATGTTGTTAAACCTTGTAATGATGATTGGAGCTGGCAAAGAAAGTGATTTATTATCTACTCAGCTCTTCCTCTGAAAAAATTTTATCTCTCATTCAGCATCTCTATCCATGCAGTTAATTAGCCCTGCCTCCTAATTAGCCCTCTAATCTCAGCCATCAGGAAGTTCCAGCTGAAATTTAGCAGCTAGATATTGGCTAATGGAGATAAAAATCAGAATTTTCAGTTTCCTGCCCTCCAAAAATAGGTGGGATGCATCCAGGGGGGCCTTGAACAACCTCTTGCTCAGATGCCACAAAAATCTCCTGAATGGAGCAGAATTCTGTTGGTCATGGAGTTCCACCCAGGATTTCTCCCAGTTTTTTAAGCTCCTGTTAAATTTTATCCTGCCCTTCCGTGTGTTCCCAGCTCCTTCCAACCTGGGGCTGATTTCAGAGGCTTGGAGTGCTGAATTTTAATCTTTGGGGTTAATAGCAGCTGCAGGGAGGGGTTAATCCCCAAATTTCCATATTGGGATTTAAAAAAGACAAAACCTGCTGTTCCCAGAGAGTTTTGTTTAATTTCAAGCTCTATAAGGACTCTGTTATTAGATTTTAAATACCTTGGGTAATTAAAGACCCTTATTGCTCTCTCCATATTTTTGTTGGTGGTTCTGCTTTCCAGAGGATTCTCAAAACCCTGCAGAGTGTAAATGGGATTTATCCCACCAGGAATTGAGGAGTTTTGCCATAATCCAGAGTTCCCAGCCCATTTCTCTGCTGCTCTGGCCAACCTTGGAATTTCCATGAGTTCCCCATTTATAGCACCAGTTTTATCCATCCACTGGTTCATCTCCTAAAACTGAAGAGATGTTTGGTTTATAAACTTTATAAGGAAAATTTGAGGATATGCCATAATGTCAGGGAATTAAAATTATTGTGTCTTTAGGATGTTTCAAGGACAAAACAGGATCCAGATATTTTGCTGATAAAACAGAATAAATTGCCTCAAAATGGAGGGCAGAGAAGTACAAAGGTGGCAACTATTTAGGAATATTTATTTCAGGAATTCAGTTTAATAACCCAGAACCTCCCCACTGCAGCTAAAGGAGAGTTCATGTTCACAGGTATGGAAAATAGAGATTTTCCCTGCTGTAATGCCAGAAAACTTTTTACTCCTCAAAACTTAATACCAGAGACTTTTTACTCCTCAAATGCCCTTTTATTCCCTATGGATTTGTGGTTTGGGGATTTTTTTAGCACCTCAGAACAAGGGTAAAAAGTTGCTCTTACTTCACACTACAAACTTGATCTGTGCTGGTTCTGCTTTCAGTTTTAATTTGAATTATTCAATTTTATTTAGTATTATTTATTTTAATGATAAACTTTTAAATATAAAATTTTAACAATCTTCTTTATATTTTACATTTATTTATTACTCATTCAAATTTAATTTGAATCATTTGATCATTCAAATTCAGTTGGAATTATCTCCTTGCCATTAGAGGCATCCAAATCCGACCTTCACAACCAATCACAAAAAACTGAGGCTGAAAATTAATAGGACTGGGATCCTTTGTGGGACCTCCCTCTCTTACCTAAATATCATTTTCTTTTATTTATGGCCCCTCAGAACCTGCAGGGCCTCGGGGATATTTTGGCTGTGTTTATCCTATATGCTCCCTGTGTTGTTTTTTAAATCCTGTCATGTCCCATATAATTGTAAGTTGTCTCCTGAGAATCCAGGCTCTGTTTTCATACAATTTCCCATTATTTTTGCTCAGGGTATGCATTGATGCCTTTTTATTTTTCCTTTCCAAACTAACAGCATAAACAAAACAAACCCTGCCCTGCTCAGAGCCTTGTTGGCATCTTCTCCCCAAGTCACACTAGGAATAAATTTATTTTTCAGGCCAGGATAAAGCAAAAGGATGTTTGTAGAGAAAGGAGTCAGCACTTTATATTTTATGCTTCATGAATGTTTTTCTGCAGGAATTTGGGACAGTTCTGATCAGAGTTGCTTCTTTTAAAGGTTGGGATTCAGTTTTTCTCTTCAGGCAGAAGAAAAGGCTCAGGACATTTTTCTTGTGTCACTGCAAAGTGAATCCTCTTGGATTCAGGTTGGATATTAGGAAAAATTTCTTCTCTGAAAAAAGAGGTCCCAGGGAAGGGGTGGAATCCCCATCCCTGGGAGTGTCCAAAAACCAAGTGGATGTGACACTTCACACCTCAGGTTCGTGGGATTTGGTCAAAGGTTGGACTTGGTGACTTTGTGCATTTCTCCAACCTTAATTATCCTAAAATTCTATGATTCCACTTCCTAAGTCATAATTCCATTCTCCAAAATATCCTCCAGACACCTTCCCTCAAATTACATGAAATTTTCAGGAAAATCTCCCAGGGATTTTTCCCACCCTGCTGCAGCCACCCACATTCGTTCAGCTGCATGATTTCCCATCCCCACTGATCAAACCTCATCAATGCCTCTGATTATCAATAATAAATTGGAATTAATTGCCACTAATTCCTGCTCATAAGGAAGCCCTGATATTCACAGAGATAATCCCTGCCATCCTAATTTTCCAAGCAAATCCCACCCTTGTGTTGGAGCTGCCCTGCTCAGATCCCAGGCAGGAATTTACAAGCAGAAGTAGAGTGAGATGAATTTCACACCAAGTGAATAAGTTGTAGTCAGATTTAATAAAAACCCACTTAATTATGTGTTTTATTTTGGCTTCCAGAGGCTCCCTGCAGACACTGGGCCAGCTCCTCATCTGGTGTAAATGAACAATCCTGCACTGGTTGTAATTAGAGGCTGAGTTATTTAGGACAGCTGAAATTCAGGCTCTAAATAAAAAAATTTCTGCTTCAGCTGAGGTGAGAGAATGAGAAAATTCCATGCTTGGTTCTCTTTCTAAAATGTAGGGTTTAAAATTTCTAGTTTTTTTGTACAAAAATGAGTCCCTGAGCTTGGTAGAAATCAAACATTGTCAGAGAGGTTTAAAGATGGCAAATGGATTAGGAAAATCTCTTTTCTAAATCAGGAAAAATTCTTTTCTGAAATTTCTTCTTCTCTCTTCATGACTGGGTTATAAACTCAATGGAACTTCTAAAGCTTGAAAATTGATAAGGAAAGATGGGAAGGGAGGAAATGCCCCAAAACCTTAATTTGTGAGGAAAAAATGCCCTGCTCCTGAAAGAAACACAATAAAAACCCCTTTAGAATGACATTGATGTGGAAACACAATTCCATCTGTCTTCCTGACTCTCCTCACATTCATTCAGGACTGCATTCCTCACAATTTTGGAGAAGACTGGGAATATTCTTCTGCTCCCAGAACAGGTGGGATGCTTGTCCAAGGTTTCCCAGGAAACCTGGAGCTGGGATTTGAGCTGGTGCAGCCACTCCTGGACATGAATTTGAATTCCTGGACTGGATTTGAGCTTAGCCCAGCCCCTAAACCACCCAGAGCAGCTGCTGGGCTTGGCTCTGGAGCTGTGGGAATTGGACAAGAAGGGAGGGAGAAGGAAGCAGTGAGAGGGAGGGAAAGGAGGGGAAATGCAGGTGCACGATGCAATTTTGTTTTTCAGCTGTGGGACAGGGCCACAGCTCACAGAACAATCATGAAAAGGCAGCCAAGGCTGGGGCTGTCAGGAGCTGTGGTCACTGCTGGAGTCAGAGCAGCACAATGCTGGCACAGGGATTTCTCATTTCCTGACCTTGCTGGGCTTGATGTCACCAAAGTGTCACCGAACCAGCTCTGTGTCATTGAGCAGCAGCTCTGTGTTCACAGAGAAGATTTGGGGTTTTGAGGGGTTCAGATGCTCAGGGGGGTTTGACAGCTCCCTCTCCTCAGCCTCTGAGCTGAGCTAATCTTTGCTGAAGGGCTGGGGTGAGATCCCTGTTTCCTGATGGGAGACTGTGGAGGTTCTCAACCTCCAGTGCTCTAAGGCACCAACTCCAGAGCTCTGTAGGCTCCTACTCTGAGCTCTTGGCTCCTTCTTTGAGCTCTTGGCTTCTACTTTGTCGGGTTACCTTCTAAATAAGCAAAGCAGCTAATAGTTAAAAAGGTTATTTATTACAAAGCACATCTTATTACAAAGCACATCAGT
>JAOTBB010001293.1:1665752-1686511 GCA_025629985.1 Chamaetylas fuelleborni
ATAAAAATAAAAATAAAAATAAAAATAAAAATAAATATAAATATAAATATAAATATACATATATAACAATTATTAAAAATATCATTATATATAATTATATAATCATAATAAATATAAATAATCATTATATCAGTACTTGTACTCCATGTTGTGCTCGTGTTTCACATAGATCAAACCCCTTTATTTGGTTTAGGGGACAGCTCTGTTCTATTCATGTTACAAAGCATTATATTCCTTTCACTGCTGTGCATCTCATTACACAACATCCAATCAATACCTTTACTATTACCTATAGCCTATCCTAATTACTAACATTACCATATTTATGTTACTATTCTCCAATCACCAAAAGTTAGTATGTTGCAGTTTAAGCTAAAAGTTGTTTTTTCAGTTTTCTTGCAGCGGAAAATTCTGAGATCTTTTCTTTACTTGCAACATGGCATTTTTGTTTGTCTGTGAAAATTCTTCTGCTTTTGTTTGAGGTGATCCTTTGCTCAGAGTCATAAAAGCCCCTTCCCACTCACTTGCTCTTTGCCTTCTTAGTTATCCAGTAAGACTAGCTCAGCAATTCTTTTCCTCTATATTAAAACTCGCTATTATTTCTAAACCTTCTTCAGATTCCACATTGAAAGATCTTCCTGTTATGCACACACATCTGTGAGACCCTCCTGTCACATCCTTATCCTTCCCAGCGCAGAGGGATCTCAAACTGCCCTGCAGACCTGAGATTCCAACCTGAATTTCCAGTGGAGGTGTCTGGGTTTGTTTTCCTGCCCAGCAGAGAGAAGCCATCCATCACTGCTGTCTGCAGCACTTTGGTGGATCCCCCCTGGAGGTGCCAGCTTCTCTCCCAGTCTGTGAGCAGGGAATGAGGACATGATCCAGTCCCCCAAACACAGACATCCCACACCATGGAGGGTGTCTGGGAATTCACAAACGGCTGGCAGGGCCAGCTCAGGCTCCTTGGGAAGTCAAAAATCCTCCTGCAACAGCAGGTGGGGACCAGATGAGTTTGGAAGGACTGAAGCACCGAAAGCTGATCCCCTGATTTTGGGAAGTGCAGGATTTTTAAGCCCATCCTGGTGAAGCTGAGCATTTCCCCCATCCCTGTGTTATTCCCCCTTCCCATCCAAGCCTGGACGCTTCTGTCTGGGCTCAGGCTGCTGCTGGTGATTCATGGCACTCACACCACACCCAGCACAGGGGAGCATCGAGTTTCAGGGGCTTTTCTGAAAATTTCACCACTCACACCACAGCCTCCTTCACCAGCGTGGCACCAGCACTGGCATTCAGAGAGGGGTTACTCCTGCACCAAAAAAACCATGGGGTACCCACCAAAAATGCAAATACAGAGCTGGGAGAGGCACTAAAATACACCTAAAATGTAAATGCAGAGCTGGGAGAGGCACTGAAATAAAAAACCTTCTGGTAGCAGTTTCATTTTAAAATTTTCTTCCCCTTTGCAAAGCTAATATTTAGCCCTGCTTTCCATATCAAGCCTATTTGGGGGTTTTGTTTTTCTGTGTATTCCATCATGCAGCAGGTTATGTGCTTACAAGGAGTTCATGTTAAAAGGCCATAAAAATGAAAAATGAGTGTTGTCTTTGCAAAAAACGAAAAAAAAAATTGAAAAAAAAAAAAAAGAAAGAAAATAAAGAATGATTTAGCAGAGGATAATTTGGCTTCTCCTTAAGGCCTGAATTCTGCATTGATTTGTATTTGAATTTTGCACAGGAGTTATGCAACTCCCTGGGCAGTGCTTAGAGCTTAAAGGATGAGGTGGTGACAAATTCAGGCAATGACACGGGAGGAAAAAATGGATTTTGCTACGTGAGCCATCAGGTTTGTCCTGAGAGCAATCCATTTTGGGAAGGACTGACGCAGACAGGAATGACCATCTCACGTTCTGCTTTCTGTCCCCCTGGAAGTGTGGCCCACAGACTGCCCAGACAAAAGGAGGAGAAGGGAGAAATCCAAATTATTGCTGACGTCTCCTCCAAAAATGTGAGATCCCGGACTAATTGTGGCCAGATGTTGTCGTAGGGAATAAGAAGGAAAATCTGTTTTATTCTCACTGAAGGTAACAAAAAGTGGAAGAGTTTCACATCAGCTGCAGCTGAGTGGGAAAACCAAGTTTTTTTCCAGAAACTGTGGAATAATGAGGATGAATGCGTGGATTTTGGAAGCCCAGTCCTTCTAAAGGACTCAAGGCTCTTGACCTGAATAAATTAAATAAATATTAACTGAACTTTCCAGGAATCCTGAGATTAAAATTGACTCTTTTAGGCTGGAGGGTTAAATTTTTGTTCTTTTTTCCTTTCTTTTGAAGCTGGTAACACTTTTTCATGGAAATGAAGCTTGGTTTGTTTGTTTATTGAAGGAAAAAAATCATAATTTAATTGTCCTTAGGTAAGAGAAGGGTAATTATCAGCCAACACTTGGCAATATAAGATATCTGTGAATGATCAGATTTCAAATGGTTGTTCCCAGCATCATTCAGGTTTGATCCCATTATTTTTCCCTCAGACCCAATTTTTAAGCTCTTGTGACACAAATATTGTTATTTGAACCTTGTGTCTAAGGCAGCTCAGAGAGAAATGATCTGTATTTCTGCCCGGGATATAAAATATCATCACCAGTCACCAGACAGACTCATCCAAATCCAGGGTATTTCCATGACTATTGACCAATATCAGCCATTTAGGTTCCCAAATCCCTTACACTCCATCCAAACAATATCCCCTGATGGTGTTATTTTTATGGCAAACTCCTCATCTCCCATGTAGAATTCCCACTTGAATTCATGGTCCAACATTCACTCTCCTAGGTTTCAGCCATCAGGTTGTTTTACTTCTCCAAAACCATCCTCAGAAGAGGCTCATTCCTTAAATCCAGCCTTAATCTGGATTTAAATCTCAGCACATCCCAAATCCAGGGATTTATAACCCATGGTTTTTCACCCATGCCTGGTTTATGTCCCAGCTGTATTTTAGTCCTGACCCTATACAGGTCTTGTGTCAGTGGAGAAAGACACCTCAGGGTAATTCCAGGATTATCTATTTCTGTCTGGACATCCATAGGAAGTTTTTCCACCTGTGGATCCATTCCCCCCTCCAGCTGTGCCCCAAAGAGTTTATATCCCATTTTCAGCTGAGCTTATATCCCAGTTTTTAGAGCTTGGATGGTTCCCCAGAGTTAACGACACAGGTCAAAGGTAGGAGTGAAGCCTACCAAGGCTCAAGACCAAGGTTTGCAGAGACTAAGCCTAATCTGAGCTCCTGGCTGGGAGAAAGCAAAGTTCCACTTTAAGCCAGCTTGATTCCAGTGCCCTTTCTCCTCCTGCTGTGTTTTGATTATTGAGGGGAGGTTAATGAGGGTGAGAGAGATAAGAGTGACTCAAAAGACGTTTAAGATAAGACAGTTCAGAAGCCCACAAACATCAAACTGATCTGGCACTCGATTCCAGCTTTACCTCACCCAGCCTTTGCTGTGCAATTCCCTTTCAACAAAGTGCCATAAAGCAATTGGGATTTATGATCCTTTGGCAAAGTCAAGTGATCGTTTCCATAAAGCTGTAGGCAGCCTGACCAGAGAAACTTCTGGAGCCAATGTCCAGAGGCTTCCACCTTCCAGGGATGCTTTAAAGCCCAGTGGTGTTTGGAGTTCCCCACAAGCCCCAAGACTAAGCTGTGATCATGGTAAAGCCATCCCAGACACTTCAGATGTCACTCAGGAGTCACAGGATGGATCAAAACCAGCGTGGGCAACCAGCGGAGGGATGGAATTCTCTGCTCTGCTCTGTTCTCCCACCAGCAGAGCTGCATCCAGGGATTCCAAAATCAGAATGTTTGGAGTCACTGGAACAAGCCCAGAGGAGGCCATGGAGATATTCCAAGGGCTAGAGCCCCTCAGATATGGATCCAGGCTGGAAGAGCTGGGAATGTTCCCCTGGAGAGGAGAAGGATCCAGGGAAACCTAAAGGGGCTCCAGGAGAGCTGGAGAGGGACTGGGGACAAGGGATGGAGGGACAGGACACAGGGAATGGCTCCCACTGCCAGAGGGCAGGGATGGATGGGATATTGGGAACTGGGAATTCCTGGCTGGGATGGAATTCCCAGAGCAGCTGTGGCTGCCCCTGGATCCCTGGAAATGTCCGAGGCCAGGCTGGACATTGGGGTTGGAGCAGCCTGGGACAGTGGGAAGTGTCCCTGCCCATGGTAGATGGTGGAATGATGTAATCTCTAAAGTCAGAATCCAGAATTCCCTGTATTCAGCAGAAGGGATTGATGCCCTGTTCATCCTGATGCTCCAGGGTGGGGGTGGTTCTCCATTCTATTCTCAGAGATCTCCCCAAAATCCCCGTAGAAGACTTTGAATTTTCCCTTTTTCTTCCTAGGTTTGACTCCTGTGATTGTAAAAATTGTAAAATCAGGCCAGTGACAGAGCAGATGTTGGGAAGGGAAAACTTAGTGAGGGCTGGTTGGTGCTGGGACACTCATGGAAAAGCGTTTGTGATGGATGAATTGGAGAAATTGTCACTCATGTCTCGAGATCTGTGACAAAGGTCATGGGAGCAGAAAAAATGTCCTTTAAATGTGATGCTGCAACTTCTGTGGGACAGTTAATGTGGTAGGAAATGTTTGCTTGGGTCTGTCTGTGGAATCAGAACCATGGAATGGTTTGGACTAGAAAGGACCTTAAAGCTCATCCCATTCCACCCCTGGCATGGGCAGGGATCTTCCACCACCCCAGGGTGTTCCAGTCCCCATCCAGCCTGGCCTTGGACACTTCCAGGGATCCAGGGGCAGCCACAGCTTCTCTGGGCACCCTGTGCCAGGGTTTCACCACCCTCCCAGAGAAAAATTCCTTCCATTTATCTAATTTAAACCTAATCTCTTTAAATTTATAGCAAATAGTTTATATTTATGAGATTATATCCACTTCCCAAACCTCCAGCCCTCAAGAGCGAGAAAAAGGAGCTCTAAGTTATTTTGTTGGAACCTCAGGCTCCAAGGAGAAATCTGCCTAAATCTGCAGAAATCCTGAGGAAACAGATCCATGAGTTATCTGGAACATTCTTCACTTCAACCACCCACCCCTGCCCTGAAAACCTCCTCCAGAAGTGGAAAGAAAAAGAAAAAAAATCACATCTTGCTCTCTGGATTTATGATCAGAGTGGAGTTTGTGGGGTGCTTTGGCCATTTCAGAGCCTTTTGCCTTCCCAAAGCTTTTGTAAATAATAGGAAAAAATATCAAAGCCCTTTTCAGCCCGAAATTTGCGGCGAGGTGAAAGTTCCCTCTCCCTGCTTGTCAAGAAATGGATTAATTGTGATAAAAGTTGCAGTATGAATGATAACAGAGCAAAGCTCACTCAGCATTTTGCTGGTTTGGAGGTTTCACCCTTGGAGGGAGAATCCCAACATTGGAAGAGCTGAGGAGGAACCACATTGTGGGGCTTTTCCAAGGGAAGACTTTTCCTTTTTGCTTTTCCTCCTGGATTCCATGGAAGAGAAGGATGAAAAGCAAACTCCAAGAGCTGTGAAGCTGTTTGGAAAGGCCATAAAATGTGTAACATTTTACAACAGGCCATAGTAAATTTTTTTTTTCCCCCCCCAGGCGTTATCTCCACTCCAGGTTGTTTTATGGCTTTCTTTGTGCTTCTTAAAAGGAAAGTTGGGCACTTGGATCAGCCAAGTCAGGGCATGTTAAAAGGCACTGTGGGACTTTGCCCACTTCTTTTAAAGCCAGTGAATCACCTGGCTGGTGACATTCCCAGTTTTCCCTTAGAAAATAGGGAGCAATCCTTCTGCACCTTCTCCTTCTATCCTGGAAATTCTAATTTCAAGATGCTCTCCCAAGTTTTTTTTATTCCCTTTAGGAAGAATTTCTTTGGAAAGCATTTCAATGAATTTTTTATCTGTTTTTCCTCATTAATTTTAAGGAGAGGCTGGGTTGGCTAACTCAGGGTTTAGGCCTCTCCACCTGGATTTGTAAAAACTGATTCCTACTGAACCACTCAAAATTCCTACATTAAACACAGGAAATTAGGAAGTACATTGGAAATAGGAGCCATCAGGGTGTGCAGCTTTCAGTTCCTGGGTGTTTTCCCAAATTTAGGAGATGCAGAGGGCACTGGGTCCAACTGGGCACACGAAATTCCAAAATCTTAAATCTCTGTGACCATAAACCAGCCCTTGGTCCCTTGTTCCTACTGAAATTCAGGAAAATTCAGACTCATATTTCAAATAGAGAATGGCAATCTCATGATTTATAGCAAGGAAGAGACTCTCAAAAGCATTTTTATTCCATGGTCCCCATCATATTAATTTATAATTAATGATGAGAAAATGGGTTTGAATAAAAAAGTTTTTAAAAAAAATAGAACATCTAAAAAAACCCCCCAAACCCAAACAAACAAAAACTCTAAATCTCACCGATGACTTTCATTTGGGAAATTCTTAAGCAGTGTGCTTGACATTTTCTTTTTGTGAGTCAATTTTCTCCCTTCCTACCCCTTGTTCACCTCTTGGCTTTGTGAGGCTGAAAAATCTGATGACAAAATTATGGAGAAAACCATAAATGGAAGAAATTGGGAATGGCAGCAAAATGATCCCATCCCTCTGAAATTTCCAAGTTCTGTCCAAAGTGACTGGTAAGTGGATAAAGTCTTGTCCTTTAGGAAAAAAGAAGTCAAGGGATAAATGATCCAAGATATTTGAACACCTCTTGAATTGCCATTCAGGCACTGGATAACACTGATTTTGGTATAGAAAAAAGCCAAATAAGCAGCTGAAAATCAAAATAAATAAAATATATATTGGCCACTTTAATTCTGCTAAAATATAGAAAATGTAACTCCATTTCTGAGTGATTTAACATCTCCATCTTATACTAATATTCTTTCAAAGAGCAGCCCAGTGGCTTTATTTTCAATTAAATATTGAATTTTAATATCACTGAGAACAGAATCCAATTTTTAGATGATGATACCTGGGATCAGTGAAAAGGATCACAAAAAATTTTTATAAGGATAAAAACTCCAGGGATTTTGCTTTCCAAGCCCATTTATGTGCCCAGGGAGCATCAGGTCAAGGTTCAGCTTCCACTCCCTTCCACAGGCTTCTCTCCCAGGGAATTCCAAAATAAATTGAGATTTTCCTTAATCCCTATGGATGTGCAAAAAAATCCTTTACTGACAAAACAGATGCTGTGCTAATTACTTCTAATTAGACCCCACTTTTGTCTCCCAATTTACCCTACTCACCAATCATTTCAAAATTCAAATGAAAAAGTTTCTGCTGTTACCCCCCAAAAATGTACTTTTAAATTAGTTGTAAATTTGTCTTATCCCTTTAGATGTTTTTTGCAATGTTTCATTGAAAATTCTGGTTTTTCAGCTTAAATCTGATCCTTCTTCAGGTCACAACGACAATCTAAATTTAGAAGTAATTTTAAGCATCCCCAGTTTGGATTTTTTTTCTGCAGTGGTGCCTCAGTCTATTACTTAAATTGTAAATTCCCTCAAAATCCCAGCAAAACCAGACAACAGCTCATTTTTCCTTCGGAATATGAAGGCAATCCATCTTTTGTAAACCCTTACATGCTGAATTTCAGCTGCTCCTTTGCTTCTTTTCCATTTTGCTGTGTGTGGCCACTTCCATATTTACAACCAGATTTACAAGGTGAAATGGAGGCTGTGGAATAAATGGCCTAAATGACTGCAAAGCTCTGTAAAAAAGGTCCCCCACAAAGTCATAAAAATGATGCATCTGCCTGGGATATTCCAGGGCCTTTTCCATCCAGCTTTTGTCCAGCAATAATTCCTGCAAACCTCGCTCATAAATATTCACTAATCAGTGCTGAGAGGTGCTCCAGTGGATCATAATTTTCCAGCTGAACTTGCCTTTGTTGACACTGTTTTAAGTTTGGATTCCTGGCACTGAATTATTTCTAGGGATGCAAAGGGATTGCCTCCCAGGGAAAGATAATTCCTGGGGTTAAAACACTTTGGAGAAGACACACTGCAGGTGAGCTGGCACCTGAATTCCTCCTGGTGCAGGCTCAGCAGATTTGGATAAAATTCCCTGGGAAGTGATAAGATAAATCAGAAAAAAAAAAAAAAAGAATTTGCCTGGTGCCAAACCCATCTGGTGGATCCAGAGGAGATGAAAAATAATTGAGGAAGAATAATTCCCTGATGAAAGGAGGATACAGATAACTAATAACAGAGATACTGCCTTGATTGATAATTCTGCTAATCATGTTCACAAAGCAAAAATCAGCCACATTCATCCTTCCCAGTCTGGCATTAAGGCTGAAAGTTCAGGTGTGGAGGTCTGAAGACACAAAGAGGGAGCTTTATCTTGCCTAACTTTATCAAAATTGTATTATGTTCCATAGGATATTGGCCTATAATTCACCTGTAATCACTAGAGAGAGATTGGCTCCTGGAAGGCATGGAAAATAAGGCATTGGAAAAGAATTGAGCAGAAGAAAAGGCAGGGATTTAAAAAAATATTTAATTTTTTTTCCCCTATATCAATGATACCAATCATTTTTTAGTGACAGGCAGAACAGGATTCTGTTGTGCCTTACACACTCAAATCTGTTACTGGAAGCAATCTGGACATGGAAAGGTGGCCAATCCCCCATTTTGAGATTTAATCAGTTTTAAATAGAAAGCTAAGAGGGGAAAAAAAATCTCAAATTTGTTAAAAGATAATGATTTTCTCTTCAAAATTGATGTTTGGGTCCAGAACTTTTGTTTCCAATGAATGTAGTGGATTTGCAGTGCAGAAAAGGACAGAACAGAATGGATTCCACCTTGCTGAGCTCTCATGGTTATAAATACAGATTTAATAATCGGTTTATTCAAAAGAAAATTGTATTTTAGAAGCTACCACAGGGTAAAACATCTCATTCCATGGGCAGGGCCACCTTCCACTAACCCAGGTGGATCCAGCCTGGCCTTGGACACTCCCAGGGATCCAGGGGCAGCCACAGCTTCTCTGGGAATTCCATTCCAGGGCCTCTCCACCCTCCTAGAGAAAAATCCCTTCCCAATATTCCACCTAAATCGCCTCTTTTCCACCTTAAATCCATTCCCCTTGTCCTGTCCCTCCAGATCTCTGTAAATAATCTCCCTCCAGCTTTGCTGTAGGCTCCCTTCAGCTGCTGGAAGGCAAAAATGAAGGGTGAAAGTCACAGCTCCCTTAAATAATCTTGAAATGCATGGAATTATCTCTTGAAGGTGTCTATCTTTACCCAGAACTCCTCCACTCAAATTAATTATAAATTCAAGATGTTTTTTAAGCTTTAGAGGCATGAATTGAGTGAGACAAATCCAGAGTGTGTTTATGGTTTATTTTTTTGGTTTTTTTTTAGTGCAATAAGGTCTCAGATGCAGTTCAGAGCCTCAAGAATTAAAATCCTGACCTAATTTAAAGAACAGCACAGGGACCATGTGTGGTTTTTTCCACACTTACTCTGAGTTTGAGATTTGCTGTGCCCAAGGGTGCCACAATAAATGTGAACAGAGTGAAAAGGGCCCATAAAAAACCAATTCAGGCTGCTGTGACACAAGTCTAAATGTCAGGAATCAGGCATTGTGGAAGTCAGGAGCAACTGGGATGAGTCAATCCCCAAGGTGAAAGAATTCAGCCAGATTAATCAATGGAGTCCACAGAGACTGGAATGCTCAGATTATTCGTATAACATAAAACCAGACATGAAAAAAATGCAGGAACATTTATTGTGACTCAAAGAAAAGGTTAAAAATGAGCCATAAGGAAATTATGACATTGTCTGGATTGCCAAACCTGGAAATTTTATTGCAAGTCTTAAACTTCTCAGTATCTGGATTTTAAAGCTTTATATCTTGGTGATTCTATGGAACTTGTGATCTTTCCTGGATAATTTTGTAAGGAAAAAAGCAAAGGCCAACATTTCACAAAAGCAATGACCCAAAAAAAAGAGTAACCACGTTGCAAAACAAAAATAAATGCGATCATCCAGGAGGAAATTCTGTTATTTCAAAATGGGCTTTCATGTGGAAATAATGCCAAAATCCGGAGACCTCTCACAGAATGTGAAGTTTTGGTGGTAAAATTGTCTTTCAGAAGTGGAAAATGTTTAATTTTGAGGCAATTTTATAGACAGGTAGGACTTACCACCATTATAAACAGCATCTTGGAGCTGCCTTTGTAGGAGATAATTCCTTTAGGTGTTGGTTTCCTTAATTCTCTTAATTATTCCATGAATGTCTTCCAAAACACCAAGAGGATCAGCAATGGTGGCACGGGCTGGTGTCACCAGAGCTGCACCTGGCAGGTGGCCCTGCTCCAAATGATGAAAGGGAAAACTGCTCCCATGCCATAACTGGACAATTCCAGAATATTTTGGGTTGGGAGAGACCTTAAATCAAACTTATTCTACCCCTGCCATGGCAGGGACACCTCCCACTGTCCCAGGGTGCTCCAATGTCCAGCCTGGCCTGGGACACTCCAGGGATCCAGGGGCAGCCACAGCTGCTCTGGGAATTCCATCCCAGCCAGGAATTCCCAATGCCCAATATCCCATCCATCCCTGCCCTCTGGCAGTGGGAGCCATTCCCTGTGTCCTGTCCCTCCATCCCTTGTCCCCAGTCCCTCTCCAGCTCTCCTGGAGCCCCTTTGGGCCCTGCAAGGGGCTCTGAGCTCTCCCTGGAGTTTTCTCAATGCTGAGCACCCCCAGCTCTGAGCTCCTTGAGAAGGTGGGTAGCTCAGAGTATTCCCGAGCCAACCATCCCCTTTTCCTGCTCACCACGAGGATGGATTTGCAGCCCTGGGCAGTCACTGCCTCCTGCCTCTGCTTTAGTGCCAGTCATGAGCTGCTTTTTAAGGTTCTCACTGCAATTGTTGTTCAATTCCTCGCAGCCAACAGATGGGAGGAAAAAATTACATTCTGTCTCCTTCCTTGGCACAGAGACTCCTCTAGATCTTAAAACCCATTCTCTTTTTCCCACATTATCTTTAAATGTCCCTTTTGTCTTGCAGAAAGAGTTCCAGGCAAATTTGCAGTCTGTGGAGTTGGGTTTGGTTTTATTTTTCAAATGTACCATGCCGCACTTCTGCTTTGTTGCAGAGGCTGAGGAATGCTTTGGAGTGGGATGTGGGATTCCAGCTAGATCCGTGCCATTCCTGGTCTTTGCTGACCTGGATCCAGCAGGTCACACATCTGCCCAGCTGAGCTTGGGTATGGCTGCTGCTTTGATTCCTCTCTAGCTGAGACACTGTGGGTTTGGGGTTTCTGGAACTGATCTTCAGCCCTTTTTAACTTTAGGGCTGGAATTCCTTTTTGTCCTGAGCAGCAGCTCCTGCTCCTGCCTGGGTTTAGGGTGCCTACGTTCTTTGTGACCATGTTCTGCTCCTCATCTGCCTCTGGAAATTCTCTCTGTGTCCCTCGGTGATCCTCAGCACCTTCATTCCTTCAGAAAGGAGCTTCTCTCCTTTCCACATTTAATGTTGGTTCATCCCCAAAACCGGCTCCTGGTTTGCTTAATCACTGCTGGGAAAAGATTTTTATCAGGACAGACAACATCCAGCAGATTGCAAATGGCCCTGGATTACCCCATCCCAGTTTCAACATTTCTGCCCGAGCTGTAATTCCAGCCCTGTTTCCTTGTTTTCCATGTTTTCCAGCCTGTGTCTGGGCAAACTCTTGCGCCAGAGCTGCTCAGGGCAGGGCAGTTGTCCTGCCACGCCAGCCAGGTCACCTTCCTTAATTGTCCCCAGGAGCCCGGGGTAAACAGGGGACGGCTTCTCCCCTGCCCCAGGAGCAAGAACACAGCTCCCAGCCCCAGACAGTGCCTTTAATCCTCTCAAGACCTTCTAAGAAGGCTGCTCCTTGCTTCAGACCATGTCCAAAATAGCTGGAACACTTTATCTGCCTCTCTTGCCTCACAGGATTACGCGGTAACGCACACAAGGGTGTCCTCGAGTTCTCCAAAGATCCTTGGCGGATCCTGGACATCTTTAGAGGAGTTCTTTGAAGAACCCAAATATCCCTGTTGGATTTTGGTTGCTTTTTTCTCCCCCTTTCTGCTCCTGAGCCCACATGGTGTGATTGTGAAAGGTCCAGGCAGTGCAGTCACTCAGAGTTGACGCCCAAGAGACAAAATCTCCATATTTCGGTGGGAAGGTGCCTTCTCTTGCAGCATATCGGCGTCCCCATGGCTCTGTGTGTGCCTGCTGCATTCAGGATTGGATTTTGGGAGTTTTCTGCTGGTCCTTGCCCATCCTGGGCTGGGCTGGGATCTCTTCCATTCCCTCTTGCTATCTCTGGCAAGCCGGTGGAAATTGGTGAACGCCCTCTTGCTTGTGTTATGTCCTTCACATTCCTCCTGCTCTGAATTTACTGGGTGGAGAAAATTGTTCATTTTTCCTGATCTTTATTCCTCTTTCCCCTCTGGAAGCTCTCCCCAGGATGCTGCTGTCCCTGTGCATGGTGAGTGCACAGCTCGGGAAGGTGACCCTGCCCTCCCTGTGCAGATTTTCCAGGCAATCCTGCAGAGACCCCAGGCCTGGGGAACACACTGACCCCAAACTCACCCTGCTCCTTGGGCCCACTCTTAGGCTCAGTCAGCTCCATGGCAAACTTTCCTTAAGGGAATCAGCTACAAACAGATGGGAATATGGAAGTTTTTAGCTAGGAATTATAAATGAGATCGTTGAGGGAAGGCGAATTCTGCTGTCCCAGGGAAGGGAGGATTTCCCATCTCCCCAACAAGGGAGGCCAAACCGTGTCATGGAACTCCTCCAGTCCAAGGCAGGAACATTTTCCATCACATTCCACCTCAGCAGGCCTGGGAAAGGGTTCTCACCTGGCAGAACATGACCCCAGCGACATTAAAACGGGGAACCCAACCCACACAGGACTTGGCATTTTCCTTTTCCCTGGCAATGGTTGCAAATTCCGATGCAAATGCCCATGCAAATGGTCATGCACAGCTATTCTTATCTCTGGGCCAAATCTCAACCTCCCTTCTTTGGTAGAAAGTCGATTTTCCAAAAATAGATTACGTCAGCCTCTAACTATTCGTGGCTTCAGCTCGAGTTTGTTAAACCCAGTTCCAGGAAGAGTTTTCCGAATTAGATCCTCGATGGGAACGGGAGGGTGGTGCCCTTCTTTGCTTGTCCCACTTGTTCCTCTCCAGGGAGGACATTTTCACTCAGAGTGAGGGGTTGGGTGAAGCTGCTTCAGGCTCTTCTTTTGTGTTTCCCAGTCCATTTTAAAACACACACTTGAACTTGGGACTTGCTGCCGTTCCTTTGGACGGGTAGGGGACAGCCAGGAATGGGAATGATGATTTCTCTTGAAATCATAAAATCTGTGTGTTTTGGGAGCAGAATAGGCAGGTCCCTCCTGCCCCTCTTGGTTGGCACACCCCTGTCCCTGTGCCCTCCTGCTGTCCTAGCACAGCTCCGTGGTCAACTGGACAGGGAAGTGACCAGGCTGAGGTTTTGCTGGGTCACATTTTTTGGCCATTTTTGCTCTCCAGACAGAGCACTTTTCCCACCCTGCCTGCTCCGTGGCTCCACAAAGAGCTGAACTTGCAGGAAGCCAGGATTCTGCAGGAGGCAGGGATTCTGAGCTTGGCATTCAGCTTTAGAACACGTCTAAACCAGAAAAAGCCACCGAGTGTAAAAGCAACAGACAGGCAGGATCCCTCAGCAGCCCCAGACTATTTGTTGTTTTCAAAGACCTGCTTCCTTAGAAAGCTCCTTTTGAAGTAATTTGACGTGCCATTTCCAGCTCCTGTGTGATCTACCGCAGCTATTCCCCCTTTATCTGCCTCCCAAGGCTCGGGAATGTCTCCATAAACCTGCCTGGCAGTGCCTCTGCCCGTGCAAGGGACCTGCATTAGTGGGGGATTTAAACTTAATGCCAGAGGAGCTTACAAAGTCTCCCATTTGAGCTTCTCGTGGACTCCACACCGCAGTTCCTTTCTCATAAAAATAGCAGGTGGCTGAGTTTGAAGGATGGTGGGGTGTGGATCCCTCACATGGAAAATCCCTCTCGCCGGCAGGAGATAGAGGATGAGGGATTCATCCCTGTCCTGGGAGCTTTACTGTTGAGACAGGTCAGGTGTCAGTCTCAGTTGTTGGCTCTTCCCCGGGATTTGATCCTTTGTGCTCTCACCATTAAAGAATCTCTCTTCCTGTCTCCTTCCCACGGGCTCTCATCCATCCTGATTTGAAGTCCCCTCCGTTAAGTGGCTGGAACGCCGGCGCTCCGCTTCCCCGGCAGAGAGGACACTCCATAAATCTCCCATTAGCCATGGATGTGGCCAGCCATCCCAGGGATAGGCTGCTGTGCCTCAGAGGTTATCAAACCGTGGCAGCCCCTGCGTTTGCCTCTCCTTTCCCAGAGCTCAGCTCCCTGCCAGCATCCAGGGCTCATTTCCTGGGAGCTGAGGCGGCCACGCTTTGCTCAGGGACACAACAGCGACCATGAGTGCTCAGTCCTTGTGTGCCCTGAGCTGGCCTCCCTTTCCAGCACCTCTGAGCAGGACAAGAAGCTTCCAACGAGCAGGAATGGGGGATTTTATGTGCTGGTGGCCGGAAGGCTCCGTTTTCCCAGGAGGTACACGCGGGGACATTGTCTGTGTGTGCAGTGGGATGGAGAGGGGGTTATGCCTCTGAACAGGGTACAAGGTTCCCAAATGATCCCTGTGAGGCATTTCTGCCTCAGTCCTCATGGAAAAAGAGGGCTGAACCTCACTGGTGGGAGCAAGGAACCTGCCAGGGTGTCACGGACACAGAGTCCTACCTGGATGCTCCTTCCAGGGCTGTATCCCTAAAAACAAACATCCAGACCTCATTCCTGGGCTTGAGGGACAGGAACAGGGAAGGATCCCCACAAAGTGTTCTTTTCCAGGGCTCTTGTCTGGCAGGGATCTCACATCAGAATGAGCTGGATGATGAGGAGTCTGCTCGTGGTAGCTCTTGGATATGCTTGGATTTACACTTGGCACCTTTACTCCAGCACGAGACTGGCACAGTGTTTTTGGGCTAAAATAACATCATTTTTCCAGTGATTTGGGGTAGGCTGACAGCGATGCTGTGAATCAGGAATAAATCAGCTCACGTGGCCCATGGGTGAAATCTGTGACTCTCCTGTAGCCTGTGTTCTGTATTGCTCAGATATAAAATGTTCTTCCAGGGGTGAACCCTCCGGACAAGGAACATGGGAGAGGCTGGGGAAGGGATCCAGCAGGAAGAGCAGGGTTCCTGGGAACAGCAGTTCTCCATCAGCTGTGTGTGTCTGGGTTAGCACAACCTGCCTGGGCGAGAGGAAACGAGGAGGCAGCAGGAAAAGGAGGAGGGGGTCAGGATGTGATCCCTGCTCAGGGATGTCGGAATGGCTGTCGTGTTGTTTTATCGCTGCCGAGGAAAGAGAAAATGGAGCAGGGAATGCAAAATGACAGAGAGTGAGGAGATGTGATATTTGCCTGATGTATTTTGCTGGTAATTAGTGTAATGCCAATTAGACAGAAGTAATTTTTTTTTCCCTTCTTCAGCTGTATGAATTATTGCTGGAATATATGCCAGCTCGAACCGAGATATTAAACTCGGAGTGATGTGGAGATCTCTGCTCCTTGAGGATCTCTAGATGAAATTACCCAGACAACAGGGATCTTGACAAAAGTAAGGCTGACTCTATCCAGAAAGAAAACGAATCAAAGCCAGAGGAATTTTTGTATTCCACGTCTGGCGTCTTGCTGCTTATTAGCCACACAGGAAGGGGCCCCCACAGAGATGCAGCAGCATCAGTGAGAAAAGGCAAATATCTCGCCTTTCCTGCAAACAATGCCACTTGCAGGCTATTGTTCCCCTATCAGCTTCCCTGTGGAGCAGATCCCGAGCCCTTCCCCGTGCTCGGGCTGCAGGTAAGCCCTGCCCAAATTCCATTTGTCATTCCCCGAGCCCTGTTTTCTCCCACACCGGGACAGCAGCGCCGGAGATGTTTTGCCTCCGGGTCCCCCGGGATGTGAAGCTCTTTAATGATGATGTACGGCTTCCTTCAGAGGGTCAATTGCTGGCCCGGACCTCTCCAATCGCGGATCCCTCGGAGCTCCCTGCCTGGGCACAGGCGCTGCTTCGCTCCGTGCTGCACACGGATTTTCCCTCGCATGAGGAGCAGACCTGCTCTTGCCGTCTCCTCCCTTTGGAAAAATAACCGCTAAAAACGATGCCCTTGGGCCGATTCGGGAAATTTTCATCCATCTCTGTTGGACCGTGAAATCCAAATCTTCTCATGATCATCCTGCTGCTCCCTGGTGCTGCGCTCTGGGCAAATCCCCTTTGCCAACCTGCCTCTGACGTGGTGAGGGGGATGATGTATCCCGCTTGTCCCGCCTGGATTTTCGGATTTTGTAATCCTCGCTGGCTCTTTAAAGCGTGTTTTATTCATGGCAGCCTTCAGGACTGCCTCTGGCAGGCCTCCCTCGAGTGGTGCAAACTTTATTGCGTCTCTCCTCCAGCATCCTGTAAACTGCAGCACCCAGGGGTAGCTGGAGTTTGATATTCCCTATCGGAAGCGATTATCCATCTTTTCCCTGCTTTCCCGCAAGGGCTTCTTGCTGCCATCCTAAAAACAAACACAGGGCACAGCAAAATTCATCAGGATCGGGTTTTTTTCCCATCACCAGGCTGCCCCGTTCCTAAACTCCCCCATATCCCGTGTTTGCTCCTCCAGCTGGATGCTTTGGCACTGATCCCTCCCTCTTTTCCAGGAGAAGGGGATTTCTCCCCAGTCCTGGAGGATCCTTTCAGTGCTTGGTGGGGAATCACAGCAGGAGGGCAAACGGTCCAATTCCATCACCAGGGTTGATTCCTTGGGGTGAATTTTGCCTGCACCACAGGAGGACGTGACCGGCGCTGCTCCTGCCACGTGCCAGCCACAGAACCTCTCCCCGCGGTGCTCCCACTGCAGATTTTCAGCCTCGCAGTCTGTGGGCGTCAGAGGCGTCAATAAGGAGCGTTTTCAGCTGCTTTGTGGCACGGCTGCACTGCAGAGAAAGGGGCTGGGCAGTCCAGGGGTTTCGGGCTCTGGATCTCCGAGCAATCAGCAGAGAAACGGCCCCATTTGATGTGGGATCGTTCCCGCAAAGTTCCCTGGCTCTATCCCTGCTGTGTGTTGGATTTCAGGTGGGTTTGGTTCTCCAGGGCTGGGTTTGGGATCCAGGGCTGTGTGAACCCCCATCAGGGACTGACATTTCCCCCTCAGTGCAGCCCAGGAGCCTCACCCTGCATTCAGTGCCCATCCCCTGATCCTTCTCACAGCCACCAAAAATTCCAGAAGGGATCTGCCTCTTCTCCCTCGGTGTCTGCAGGACAGCTCGGGCAGGGTCAGGACAGGCTGGAATGACATGAGGGTGCTCCCTTTCCTCGGAAACAGCCCAGGAAAGATCCGTGGCAAGGAAACAAAGCGTCCGCATGCAAATCCATCCTGTCATTTCCTCTCCCGGTTTCCTTGGGGTTTGGCTTGACTCTCTTCCAAGGGCTCTTCCTTCTCCCTGCTCTGCTTCCCTCCGAGTGGTCTGGGTTGCCTTTGTTTGCAGATCCCCTCCTCGAGACGAGCCCTTTTCATAAACTTGTGATTTCTTTTGTCACTTAAACACCTCCCGGACTTCAAAGGCCGGGAACAGCACTTGGCTCTGTGGCTCCCAGCCCCCCTGCTCCAACGATTTCCCCCCATCCATTGTCCTGCCGGGGAAGGATTATTAAATTGTTGATGGAGCTGAACAATGGTTCTGTTCAAAGGCAGACATGCGAACGCCACTTCTTTTCTCCTTGACACAAGAGCTTTAATACCCGGGAACAATGAGAGGCAGCCACCAAGGAGCAAACACTGGAGAGGGCTCACAAAGCCAGGCCGGTATTCCCAAATCCCAGTGCACACGAACTGCTGCTCCTTGGAGTGCTCCCCGTGGCTGGAGGTGAAGTGAGGGGACTGGCCCTGCTAAGAATTTATTAGAAATAATCCAAATATTGCCCGTTAATACTGGCTTGTGTGATTAGGACATGAGCAGGGGGAGGGAGAGGACCACCCTTTGCACAGAATCATGGAATTAAGGTTGGAAAAAGCATCTGAGATCATCAAGTCCAACCATTCCTCCAGCACTGCCAAGGCCACCACTAACCCCTGTCCCCAAGTGCCACATCTGCATGGCTTTGCAATCCTTCCGGGGTGGCTGGACAGCTCTGCCAGGGCTTGGCCATCCTTCTGGGAAGAAATGGTCCCTGATGTCCAACTTGAACCCCTCCTGGTGCAACTTGAGGCCACTCACTCTGTCCTTGTCCCCTGGGAGCAGCTCCTGATGTCCCCTGGCTGCTCTCTCCTGCCCTGGGGAGCTGTGCAGAGCCCCCACGTGCCCCCTGAACCTCCTTTTCTCCACCTGAGCCACTTCCCCAGCCCCTCCCCGGGCTGGTGCTGCCATTCCCAGCCAGGGCTGCGTTCTGAGCACACACACACACACACACACACGGCTGGAGCAGCTCTGGGAGCCTGCAGTGAGGATCCTTCCCCGCTCTGCGCAGCCTCAGGCTCTGACATTTTGTGTTGTACAGGCTCTGTTCCGATCGCTTATCGCCTCAGCTGCTTCCCAGCACCACAGCTTCAATTTTCCATGCTGGGTTTCCCTCAGGTTGATTTCTTTCTCTGTTTTTTCCTAAGTTTGAGCAGAGCTGCTCCAGCTGGTTTTGGAGAACAAGCCGTGCTTCCTCAGCCCTGCTAACAAAATGATGATGAAAATTTCCTTTCAAGATCCAGTAGCTTAACCACGCTTTGGGAGGGAGGTGTGGAATTTGGCATGGGAGCTGCCAGCAGCAGTTGGGGGCTGTTTGTCCCAAAATGTGCCCTGAATGTACTGCAGAACACATCCCTGGGGAGCTGTGCCCACACTGCCCTGTGTGGTCTTCAGACTACAGCATTCCCAGGGTTTATCCATCAGAGGAAGGGATTCCAGCTGACACAGAGGAGGGTTAGATTGATGTTAGGAAAAAATCTTTCCTTCAGAGGGCAGTGAGGCCCTGAGCTGTGGCTGCCCCTGGATCCCTGGCAGTGCCCAAGACCAGGATGAACAGGGCTTGGAGCAGCCTGGGACAGTGCAAGGTGTCCCTGCCATGGCAGGGAGCAAGATGAGCTTCGAGGTTCCTTCCAACCGAAATTATTGTGTGATTCCATGATCCTGTGATCCGTGTTCTCTTCTGGAGACCAGCAGGGGTTTGCTGCCATTGCTTTGTGGACATTCATCCTGTTCCTTGATTTCTTGATTCACATCCATCCAGGTCTTGGTGGTCTCCCTCCTGGACATTTCCCAGTGCTCGCTGGTCCCCAGTTTTCTTTGGGATGCTGAGTACAGCATGGCAGGGATTGTCCTTGTCCTCTGGGTGGGTTGAGCATGGCTGGCTCTGCTCAGGAACTCTGGGGTCAGGGTGCACCTGAGGGTGCCTTGCTGGGAGCCCAGGTGTGCCCAGGTGGGCAAGGAGACCATGGGCACCTGGCCTGGATGAAAACCAGTGTGACAGCAGGAGCAGGGCAGGGCCTGTCCCCTGTGCTGGCACTGCTGGGGCACCTCGAGGGCTGTGTCCAGCTCTGACCCCTCATGGCCAGAGAGACCTGGAGGGGCTGGAGCGTGTCCAGGGCAGGGAATGGAGCCCCAGGAGGGGCTGAGGGAGCTGGGAAGGGGCTCAGCCTGGAGAAAAGGAGGCTCAGGGGCCCTTGTGGCTCTGCACAGCTCCCTGACAGGAGGGGACAGCAGGGGGATCTGGCTTGGGATCCCACCCAAAACTTCAATCCTGGCCCCAAAGTTGCTTCCCAGTGAGGAATAAAAAGACAAAAGGTAAATTTGGTGCAAGCAAAAGGAAACCTGCCAGGGTTCTTTGGGCTCTTTGCTGCAGTGACTGTCAGTGCTGAGAGTGTTCTTCCAGCACTGGAAGGAGCAGCTGGGAATGGTGCTGGCTGCTGCTTGGGACAGGCACCCTCAGCCAGCCAGGCCATTGCTGCTGTCACCCTCATTACTGCTGTACAGAATGGGATGCAGGGAGAAAAGGGAGGAAAAAGTGTTTAAACTGACAAGCTCTTTCTTTAATTTTAAGTCGCTCCAAATCCCAGCTCTCTGGACTTACATGGCTTATGAACAGCGTGTGCTATGGAGCAGAACAAAAGCATTAAACACTGGGGATAAATCCTGATTTATCCCCAGCAGGATCAATCCTGCTGCTGGGCTGGCAGGGCTGGTGCCCCATGGCAACTCTGGGAGCCAGGATGGGGACAGGCCACCAGGGAAAAATGGGGAGGAAACCCAAGCTCCCTCCAAGGCAGAGCAGCTGGCAGCCCTTCAGCTGCAGGATTTCTGAGTCCTCTGGCCAGCCCTCCCTCCTTTCCCAGCTCTGGCAGGGGCAGAGAGGAGCTGCAGGGATGTGCTGGGGTGGCTCTGCAGGGTGATAACCGTGAGGGGAAAGGGGAAGGCGGTGCAGAGATGTCAAAAGCTCCCAAAGACTCACCTGGCCCAGGAAAGGGAAAGAGACGCAAGGGAATTCAGCCTGGAGCAGAGAAAGCTCTGGGGTGACCCCAGTGCAGCCTGAAGGAGGCACAGGGAAGGTGGAGAAAGACTTGGGAAAAGGGGCTTGGGGGGATAGGACACAGGGAACGGCTCCCACTGCCAGAGGGCAGGGCTGGCTGGGATCTTGGGCAGGAATTGTTCCCTGGCAGGG
>JAOTBB010001293.1:1714738-1731698 GCA_025629985.1 Chamaetylas fuelleborni
TTTTTTTTTTGTTTTTTTTTTTTTTTTTTTTTTTTTTTTTTTTTTTTGCATGGGCCCAGTAACCCTACACTGGACGTTTGTGGCTACTTCCTAGAGAAAGAGGAGAAAGCAAAGAAAATTCCTCTTGGACAAGCAGCACATGTAATACGACAATTGGCTCCATTCCTAAGAGGTTCTCCATGCCAGCCATACAAAGAGTGAAACCTTAGGAGGGAGATGTGATTCCTGCCTTGGACTGAGCTTGCAGCATGCTTAGACCTGGCTCAGGTGTAGCTGCCTTCACAGGTAACGCGCTGGAATTGCATAACTGGAGAAGGGGATTAAGAAATCAGCTCTGCTGGGAATATAAACGATGCCCACACGGCAGCTTGGCTTTCCTCAGCCTCCACAAAGTGCCCTCAGCCACCCAGCCCTGACCACACAGGAGGGTTTCTCTGTCACCTCGGGGCCAGTGTCGCATTTTGGGTCCTGGAGGGAGTTTTAAGCTGGTTTCAGGCCGGTGCTGAGGGTTCCTCATCGCCCCTGATGGGCTGAAAAGCAGCCAAGCCACAAATCCCCAGCAGAAATCTTTCCTTGCAGCCCCGAGCTCGTGTGGAATGAAGGCTGACAGATACACCCTGACACTTGATTTTGGACAGGATTGTGATGCTGCAAATGCTGTGCTCCCTCCCCCAGTCCTGGGTATGCGAATAAATGAGCAAAATGAGGAAAAATGCTTACAAAAAGCACATTTTTACACCAGAGAGACACATCCCCCACTGAAACACTGCAACCTCATTTCTGCCTGCACGTGTGGGTTGGATTTTGAAAATACTTACATCTTTTAGTAATTTTAGTGTATTTAGTTTAGTATATTTATATTTTTGTATATTTAATCTCTTCATTCCATTGAGCAGGCTCATCAACAGTTTGTTAAGGAGTTATAAGAATTAAGGAAAATTAGAAGTTGATTTAAGTCTGTGGATTTCCACATTCACTCTGCAGTGGATTCATCATTTTCCTCTGTGTGTGTGGCTGATTCTTGCACTTGATATCAGCCATGCAAAGTCATGTTTGCAAATTCAGCCCAAATGATCACTGGGAATAAAGAGAGAGTGATTATGGGAAAGGCAGCACAAATTTTGGAAAGTCAAATCCGTATAAGGGAAAGACCTGTCACCTTGGGCTGTGGCAGTAAACAAGAAGAAGCTCCCATAAAGACTTTGGAAAGAATTTTGAGCCCTTCTAAACTGAAAGGCCAAAATGCAGCTGGAAAATGAGGCTGGAAAGTCTCGATGATCCTCCTGTGGGAATAAACCCCACCCAGAGGGAAGCAGGATGGAAAACACCAGATGTGGCTGATGTGAGAGGAGTCCAGATTAGGTAAAGCTCTGCTGTGGCTGGCGTGGAATTTGGTGCAATGCAAAGGACAAGGTTGTTAACATCAGCTCTTCCCTTTAATTCTGGAGCTCTGGAAACCTTTCATGGAGGATGGGAAGGATGAAGTGGAAGGAAAAACTGGTACATTCTTAGCACAAGAATAAATTTATCTCATGTCAGTTAAAGTTTTGTCATTTGTGCCTCAGCTCCCTTTATATTCCCTGTATCCCCACCAGGATTTTTTTGAGGATGAATCCGTGGATCTATTGCAGGATTCCACTAAAAGTTGGGATTAATTCTGTGCTAGAGGACTTTGGTGACAGTGACTTCAAAGAGAGCCTGAAATGGAGATCTCAGGTCCTCGAATTACAGAATTTCCTGAACTGGGAGGGACCCACCAGGATCATCAGGTCAGACAAATCCCACTTGTTTTTTGAGGTGTGCAAGATCAGGTTGGTTGACTTTGAGGATGAAGTTGTGTTTCTTTTGAGGTGGATTTTTTTTTTTGCTCCATCTGAGGCTACAAAGACTGTTCCTGTCCTTTTGCCACCACATTTGAATTCTCTGTTCTCAATAAAAGGTTGAAATCAAACTGCAGCCTTTGCCTCAGTGGAGAAACCAATAGGAAAATTCCCTCTTTTTCCAATCTGATGGATTTCATCTGGTTTATGGGCACTCAGGGCCATCATGTTTTGCACCCCTCAGTTAATCTTGGGTGTTACTGACCTTTTAATTCAAAACAAGAGGAAAGACATGATTGTCTATTTGCATATCTCATATCCAGGATTCCAATTATATTGTCCAGAAACAGACTCAAAATGGATCTGGTTCTTAAACTCATCAGACCTTCTGTATAAACAGGGAGTTACAGCAATGCTGCAATCAAAAGGTCCCATCAATTTTCCCAATTAATCTGATTGTCACAGATAAAGTGTTGTTTTACCATGATCCAACCCATCAGTATCTGTTTTCTCCTGCCTTATCATTCCTTTCTTATGCCATTTATTTGATGTTTCATTCAACAAAACACGTGGATGGGTTCCCCTTTGCTGCACCCCAAGATTCTGTCCCAAAAACCCAAAGCAAATTTCAAAGCTAAGCAAAGTTAAAAACAGGTTAAAAACAGGCCAGTCCTGAAGGGCATCAGCACATGTTTACACGGCTACAATGATTTTCCTTTCCATGGAGGCCACAGGTTCCAGCTCTGGCTTGTCAGGAGTTTCTTTAGGGTAATTATCCCATCTCCACAGCCCCTGGCAGCTGGAGACACTCTCACCCTCCCAAATTGCACATTAATCTGGAAGAGGAGAGGACGTCACAGGGAACCCGAGGCCAAGGGCAAATCCAAACACCTTGGATGCACCACTTCATCACAGAGCTGGCCAGAAACCTCCCCGACCTTGCCAGAGAGGGATGAGGCCATGGAATGAGCTTCCCACAGATGGATGATGTGGGAGTGAAGCCGCTCACGAAACGACGGTTTGAACCTTCCCCAGAACTCAGCGGTGCCACCGCAGCGGGGTCGGGAGGATTTGGGGAATATCTGTGCTCCAGCTGCCAGGAATTCACTGCTCTGCCAGTGCAGAAAGGAATTTTTTTTGGCACAAGTCTCCAAGCCGTGCCAGTGAGGGAGTTGAATTTGGTTCTTCTACATCCCATGGGATTGTGTTGACCCCAGTTTCTACATGAAAGGGGACGTGACTCATTCTCTCTCTTTAGTCACTTCATTCTCCACTGCAGAAGAGTTTCCCACTGAAAATTTCATCGAAGCTGGAACATTTCTGGAGGGGGGAAAAAAAATCTTCCTTTTTAAACATTTAAATGAAATGAAACAAGAAATTTTATCAGGAGTTGTTTTCTAAATATCCATTACAAAAAGACAAAAATCAGCTTTGAATCCCATGATGTTTTGAACAGACTCAAATTTGTTCACCTGATAAATGGGAAGGAAAAACTATTTTATTCTGAAAATATGGCGTGGGGTATTTTTTCCTGAATCTTTTGTGCTCACAGATTCTGAATATGAATAACCATAAAACTTTAAAACATTGCTTGATACTCATAACCTGCACACAGTTTTCCTGTAGAGTCCACCTGTGCATCTCCAAGGTAGGGAGAGGAATATTTTAAATAAAGTGACAAATAAGGGACAAGCATTGAGGTGACCTTGTAGGGAAAAATGACCTTCATCTTCTGGAGTCCTTTTGAATTCCCAGCTATGATTTGCAGCCTTGATTTCTGATCCAAAATTTGGTTTTCCTACCTGCAGAGCACTGAAGCACTGGCTGCTCTGCTACAGAGGATGCTCCCAAAGTGCTCCCAATGCCTCTGGACTTAGAATGTGTGTTGTGAATAAATGACAAGCATCATGTCCTTTTCTTCTGCTGGCCATGGGTGGCTTCCTCTAATGCTTGATAACCCTTTCCATAAAAACTTTCCTAATTTCCCATCCAAACCTCTCCTGGCACAGCCTGAGGTCGTTCCCTCTCCTCCTGTCCCTATTCCCAGATCCCAAATCCCCCTGGCTGTCCCCTCCTGTCAGGGACGTCCCCCCAAGCCTCCTTTTCTCCAGACTGAATTCCTACAGCTCCCTTCTTGCCCTCCAGCCCCTTCCCCAGCTCTGTTCCTTTCCCTGGACATGCTCCAGCCCCTCAATGTCCTTCTTGACATGAGAGGTCCCAAACTGACCCCAGGATTTGAGGTGTGGCCTCAGCAGTGGCCAGCACAGGGGAACGATCCCTTCCCCAACACTGTCAGCCATACTATTGCTGGTACAAGCCAATTATCACTTCCCAGCACTTCCCAGTGAATCCCTAAAGCCAGGGAGAGAAAGGAGGAGAAAGACCTTTAGTTCCCTTCCCTTTAAACATCATTTCCTCTGCATGCAAGTAACATGAACTCTGCAAATACACCGCCAAGCAGGCTGAAGACAGAACAAGGAGAGGGGAAAAAAATAGGAGGAAAGATTTACAGCTCTTCCAAAAGATGGAATTGAAATATGTAAAAGAGGGCAGAGCCTATTGCCAAAATACTGGAGGTTTTCTTTTCCTTCCACCGAGCTTTGTGAGTGGTGTTTTGGAGCGGGGGGGAGAACGGGGAAGCGTTGGAATCTCAGGGTTTTTATTTCACCGTGAAACTTTAGCACGAGAAATTTTAATTGTGGATCCTTGTGGACAAGACCTTGAAATCCTACCCAGCCAAAGCTTTCTGGTCTCGGAGTGTTCTTGGAACTGGCCGTGGCTCCCAGTGACTTGGGTGCTTTTTCCAAGTTTGTTCCTTCGGACGCGGGATGGGTTCGGGGTTAGCGTTTGTTAGGACACCCCTTGCTCAGGGGCTGTTCCACTGCTTCTCCTGCAGGCAGAGCCTTTCTCTCTCTTTTTTTTTCAGGCTATCTCTGTGGGAGTTTGCTCTTTTCCCTGCCTTGGGAAAGCAGCAGGCCTTGAACGCTGTTGGCATCTAATCAAGAAACCCTGGAGGAGGAACACGAGCGCGGCCGCTCCGAGTAATTGATTGTGGCTACTGGTTGACTGCAGCAGGATTTGTGATAGTGTGAAATCCTATATCTTGGAGGGCCTCAAAATTATCAGGGTATTTAATCACGGGCTGGGCATGTCTGGGCTGTATTTATGTGTATCACCATCAGAGGGTCACTTGGGCAAGGCGCTGAGATAATGGAAAGAAAAAGGACTTGGAAAATAAGGCAATAAATCCTCATGCTGAGCTTTTAAATGTACAGAACTCCTTGGGAAGCTCCAGTAGCCAACTAATGCACCTCCCTGTGATTAATCTGCATTTTAGAGGGTGAGTATTTTGGTTCAGGTAGAAGTTGGAGGTGCCTCTGTGACATTGATACAGGCCAGATGAAAAGTTGGCTTAGTTGCACTGAAAGGTGGGTCAGGAATCCACAGGAGAAATCCACGTGAGCTCACATTATTTGGAGATTTCTATTTCCCAAGCCTAAATATATTATAAAAACAGTCCCTCCTGCAGAATTGTCCTGGTTCCAGAACCCCCAGAAAACCTGCTGAAAGCTCTCAGAAGTCTGAAATCAAAAGGTGTTTTAGTTAAACATTTAGCAAAATCTTGTTTGTATTGTAAGGAGGGTTTTAAAACAATTATTGAAGAAATACCAACATTTCCCAGTGCTCAATATAGATTATTTTTAATTCTTTTCCATACTTTCACACAAGTTTTCTCTTTGTTTTTCCTGGGGGGATTTGTTTTTCTTTTTAATAAATGCAGTGATTAATTTCACTTCTCCAAACTATTTTTGTCACGAAGTTTCAATAAATCCACATTTCAGGAAGCGAAACACCTTGATAACTACTTGGAGAACATTTTTAATAGCATTGCTAACAAGGTTATAAAAGTTTTACAGAGATGAATTTTTCCTGCCATCCCTCATCCACCTTCTTTCTGCCAATAGTTACAAATATAAGTTGCAAAATCATGCAGGGATAAAAAAAAAAGACAAAAAGCAGATGGCACATTCATTATTTGCTAATCCCATACATATATTGGACAAACAAGCTGGGATTCACCTGCCCTATTTTTATGTTCCCAGAAATTCAAGTTTGAGTGATTCACCCCCACTGATTGTAGAGGTCTAGAGAGAACAGGTCAGGCTTGGATGTGTAAAAGAAGGGGAAAACTTTGGCTGTTTTAGCATTTTCTGTTTCTCCATCACCAACTCAAAAAATTCAGCTTCACCTCCAAGGAACCACTCCCAAAAAATTTAATTATACCCCATATTCAGGTCCAGCACATGCCCATGAAGATCTAAATGAAAAAGGTTCCCTTGATTGGGTCAAATGTTTTTAAACACCCACATAAAAATTAAAATAAACTATTAAAATTTATTTTCCAGTGTTTCCTACTTCCACAAACATCTCCCTTGCTGACCCAGGAATAACATCTTGGCTCATCTTGCTGGAGTGTTGCTGCTCTTCTGATCAAATCCCTTGGAGAACTTGCTCCTGACTGATAATCCAGTGGAATTTAAGAGCAGGGACTGCTGCATTCAAGAGACTGGCTGGAGGAGATGACCCTGATATGCCAAAGAATAATTTTTGGAGGTGTCACCAAAAAAAGCAGAATTGGCTTCAATTCCCACCCCAGTCCTGAGGATTTGGAGCTGCAGTCCTACAGCAGGCCTGGACAAAAGGAGCAGGAATAAACTAATTTTTTGTCCCTTCATTTGAGGATATAGCTGAGCTAGGAAAAGAAGGAAAGGCTGCCTGGGGCAGGAAAAAAGAGGCAGAATCTTTAATGGAATGCTTAGAGGATCCACCTGAAATTCCAGAGGAAGGAAAGAGCTGGAGACTCCTTGGCTTCCACAATAAACAGCTCATCAGAGTCAGCTCATCGTGTTTGTTTCAAACTGACAAAAATTTGACTGATTTAGGGCAGAGAGATGTTCCAATCCCTGTCAGCCAAAGCTGGCACACCTGATTTCCCCAATATTATGTGTCTTTCTATCTGTCTGCCTCCAATGTGCTGAGTCATTCCTTTTTCACGGAAAGCAGCATTTTCTCCTTGAAACTCTCACTCTCTGCTGAAAAAAAAAAAAAAAAAAAAAAAAAAAAAAAAAAAATTAAGAAGTCATGGAAAATGTAGCCGTAGTACTGGGAACTGCTGTGCCAGATTCCCACTTGGCCTGGATATCTATACCTCTGCTGACCTCAATAATAATTTCACTTGAGGGTAAGCAAAGAACTTGGTGTTCAGTCCCAGAGTGACTGCAGCTGATCTGCTGAATAAATCAGAGCAGACCAACCAGTTGCTCCCTCAATTCCCAGTAGCCCGTGGCCAATGGGTCACTCCCATGCAGTGGCACGGCAATTTAATTGGAATCTTGCATTATTATTGGTGGTGCTGTTATTTTTAAAGGCTTTGGCTTTTTTCCAGGGGTCTTTGCCAAGTTGCTCAATACTGTCACTGGCATCAAACTGAAGCTATTAAGTTTTTTCCTGATGTGAACATGAGCTACAAACGTGGATTAATTCAGAGGGGAAAAAAAGTGAAAACCCACTCCTTTATAGACTCTTGGTTTTTGGCAGGGACGGCTTAGAATTCATCCTATCACTGAGAAGTCCACCAGCCTTAATGAAATCCCAAATTTATGCCCCCAGATGTGCCCGTGACTTTGCTGAACAACACAAATAAAATTTGCAATTTTGCCTTCTCTCAGTCCTTCAGGTACCTGAGAAGTTCTTCATTAATTGAAGTTAACAGAGAGCTTATCCTTATTTTCCACAGCCAGGTGCCATTTTCCAAGGAGAAGGGAAATAGCAGAGCACCTTCAAGGCACTTCTTTCATGAAGGCACAGGAAAAGAGGTGGCATCACTCCCTAGCCTTGCCCAGCTTTTCCATGGTTTCTCTAATCCTTAGGATAGTGGTGCTGTGCAGGCTGAGCCTGGAAACACTAATAAATATTCAGCTTGTCTGTTTTTTTGCTGAATAATGGAATATTTCAGGTTCAGTTGGAGTCAGGAGCGGATTTGGGGCAGAGAGGGAGGCAGAGGGGGTGTGGGATTGAATTGCTTTCCCTGCTGGGACTGGGGTTTAGTTTTGTGGGGTTTTTTGCTGTCACAGCTCTGAAAAGACAGAGGAAGGAGAAATGAGGAGTGGGGCAGTGTGAGGGAAAGACAAGAAATATTTCTGTGCTGATGCTGACTAGCTGATACGCAGAGGAAAGAGAGAGAGAGGGGAGCACATTAACAAATCTCTATTTAAATCCCAACTTCCAAGTGAAAATGTGTTGGCTCCTTCTAAATCCCTGCAGAGATTTGGAGACATGGAAGCCAGCAGACACCCTATGATCATCCACCCTGACCTTTCTTAGCTCAGCCTCGAAACTTTACCCAGGGATTCCTGGAATGGAAGGAATTATCCCCACTATGTGCGTGCATTTCTAAGATGCAGCTTTAATAAACTGATGATGGGGATCAGATTCCCGGTGATGCCATGGGCTGGTTCCTGTGTTCCTCTGCAGGAATGCAACCAATGGCTTGTGGCTGAGTTAAAGCACATTTATCCCTTCTTCCTGCAGCTCCTCCTAATTCTGCTGCTGCTGACAGAGCTGCCTGGTCCTCGCAGGCACGGGGAGATTCATTTCCCCATGAATCACGGAGCAGAGCCAGAGCTGTGCTCCAAAGATTTCCCAGCTCTTCCCTGAGCTGAGCAGGTCAAGGGTGACCAATTTTTCTCTTGTCAAAATTCAAGCTTCAGCCACAGGGGTTCTGTGCTGCAGATCCCCTGGGATGCCATGCCTTGGGTGTGTGAGGATTTGCATTCTGGAGTGTTTTAAAGCCCCAGGTAATCTTGCCTCATGATCCAAAGGCAAAGGTAGGCCCATGGATATCCTGAAAGAGGATCCAGGGTCAAAAGCCACAACCTTCACCCCATGTAGCAGTTTTACAGAAGATTTACTCCCTGTCTTATCCATTCCACCCCTCCTCTACTGAAAAGTCAGTTTTGTAATGACAGCTCCATGAAATGTCTTCTTCAGCTACCCCAGAATTTCAGCAAGCAGAAAATTAAAATTTGGCCATTTAGCCAAGACTTTCCACCAGAGCAGCAGCTGCACAATTCCCAGTTCTGGGATAAAAAATCCCCAGCTCTGCTGCACTGGAAAAATGGCATTAACAGAGCCTGGATGATTTGTGGACACACAGAATCATGAAAAGCTGAGCTCAGGCAGGTAAAACTCTCAGCACAGGGAACATGAAAGCATGGCCATGCATCCTGCTCATCCTGGACTCACTGCACATGCACATCCCTGTCTGGGGTTTTCCACCTGAAATATGGGATCACTCCACTCTTGTCTCTCCCCATTTCAGTGTGTTTAGGGGGACTCAGCTCTCCTGAATGTGTAGAACAACAAAACTGGAATGAGAAGGACAAGTTGGTGAAAATCCCTGCATTTTCTACTCACCAGATTCTCCCATTTTCTTTGCATAAAGATTCTTTTCCTGCTCTTTCTGTTGAAAGTAACTTTGACCATTAACCATGGAATCTGGTTGGGACTTTTAAGTCTTAGCTGGTCACTCTTGTCTTTATTTTTATTCTGGGGAAAAAACCAGACACCTCCAGAAAGAAGGAATTGCCTTTTAGGGATGGATCTCCCACTCCATGGACTGTTAAAAGAACCTTGGTGAGATGAATAATGAAGTCAGATGAGATGAATTTGACATTTAGGATCCATTTCCCAACAGAAATCAAAGATGTGTTTCATTTTCAGCATCACACACTCCACATTTGTAGAAATTCTGGCTTTTGACCATTTTCTAGCATAAGAAAAATGGGTTTCATCATGGTAGAATAACTTTTTAATTCTCTCAAAACTGGACAGAATTTAGATTTCTATTTCTTCCCGAGTTACCACTTTTAACTGATTAGTGAAGAATAATAATTTCTCATTCACTGATTTGATTTCTTACCAATTATCAGTTTCTAGTCAGAACTGGAAGTTGACAATCTCAGCTTTATTTAACATCAAGCCTGTCCTGTAAAATTCTGGTTAGAGAGAGAGAGAGAGATAAATTATCTTTAATTTCTGATTAATTAGGAACCATTAATCTGAGTCTTCTCCATGTGCACCAATATTTGCTTTTTCCAATTGCATTGCTCCTGTCAGTGTTCTCCATGCATGGCTGCAATTAATAATTGGAATTTTCTTTTTAATTGCTATAATTTGCCTGGGGAAAGGAAGTCTCTCAAGTGTGGAATTCCAGCTCTGTAACTTTCCTGAAGGAAGAAGGGCTCCACCAAGGATATATTTGTGGACTCACTGTGGTGAGGTAGATTCTTTCAGGAGAAACTCCCAAGGATCAGATCCTCAGATGGGAACAAGAAGTTCTTCCACCTGTTCTTCCTGATCCTATTTTACATCATCTCCTCCTACCAGATCACTGTAAGATTGGCAGTTGAATATATCACTGTAAGTTGATTTTATCTCTGAATATTGACAGTTGATTTTATCACTGAATTTTGGCAGTTGACATTATCACTGCTTTAAAACAGGAGATAATGTTTGTTTGGGTAATTTCAATATTTTATCCTCTCCACAAAGGGGACATCAAATGAAATAATTTTAATATTATCAAAATGTCTGTATTCCATAGAGCAAAATAATCCTGCTCAGTGCCCTATGTGTGGTGCAGATTTTCCACATGGATATTATTTGGATCCCAGCCTGAGCTTCACTCTGGAGAGGAAAAGGGGCAGAGCACTTTACCTGGAAGAGCAGAGAGCAAAGAGCAGTGACTTTGATAATTCCAATCAGGAATTCACAGGCTGCTCAAAGCTTGAAGTGCTGTCAGTCTAGAGATGAATTATTGAGCTCATGGAGGTGGGATTGTCAGGAAAATTAATCTACAAACACCAGAGGTTTATGTCCAAAAAGGAGACTTTTGCTTTATTCAAATAAAGGGAGAGGCCATGGGGCATCCCCCTGGGATCTCTCTAATTTTTGAGGATGCAGCCTCCTTTTATCCCAATTTCCATCTGCATTTCCCTCTCTCTTTCCCCTTGGGCTGAGGTACCTGAGAGGCACAGACCTCCCAGAACACCTGATATCTAATATTCCCCTCTAATGTACAACGCTCCCTTTTAATTTTTAATTCTCATGGAATTCATAGTTTTCCCCCATTGCTTCTTTCATCTTTAAATATCCAGTTTCATTTACCAGCAAACCTACAGTTTGTTTGTAAAGGCAAATATCTTTTTTTCCATTCATCCACCAGTGGAATCCCTCCTGTTGTTTCTTTTATCTCTCTGTGCCAGTTTTATCTACCAGCAGATGCACACCTTGTTTGTAAAAACAAATCCAACATTCCTGTCAGGATGGAAGAATAAATGTGATTTATCCATGGATCCACAACCTGCACACATCCCCAGTTTTCCATGCACACACCTCCCAGTGCAGAGATGCTTTTAGCACTCAAAGTGCTGTGATCAATCCATCACTCCTTTGGCCACCACCCCTCTCCCCCTCCCCTCAAGGAGGCCAACACTCAGTGTTTTATTCCCTCCAGCCCTCATTTATTTCTTTGGGAAGAACGAACCTTCTTTGTCTGGGGATTCCCTGCCAGGGTCTGTGGGGCAGAGCCCACAGCTGATTCCTGAGCCCACCACGGACCCTGGGGTCACACAGATCCCACAGACATGGAGAAGCCAGGCAGCCCTGACTGTGTTATGGGAGCTGGCCCCACATCCATGCCAAAATTCTGGATTTCCTGGCTCTCTCCAGCTCTTTGGACCACAGGGATTATACATTGCACAAGGTATCATATGCCAAACTGACTTTTGGAAAAAAAAACTGCACGGGAAAGAAACAAATCAAAATGACCTCTTCAAGAAAGGATCTTTTAGAAGTGTTTTTAACAACAACAGAGCAGGAAACTTTGCCTTCTCAGACATTCACCCAGCTTCTCTGCCTGCTGGCGTTCCTCAAGTGCACTTGGACACACGCTGGGCCACCAGGATCCTCTCGGATTTCACAAACCGAGCAAGGTCAGCCCAGGGCAGAGGTTGGATGAGATTCCTAGCAGTGAAACCCCCACTGTCCATCAAAATTGGTGCTGTTCCATCCATTGGCAGCGAACTTGGTCTCAGTCCAAGATTATTCCAGAGCTGGGAGCAGCTGCAGTTGTTCTCCTGGACAGTGGGTCCCACCCGTGTCCTCCTGACTCTGTTGAAGACTCGGTACAATTTGTACAACATTGGAATATTCACCCAAAATGGCCCTGTCAAAGTCATTTTCAACTGGCATTCCACACTCTGCAAGACTTTTGGTAAGTAACCTGCTACACAGGGTATCCCTCTTGCTGATGGAAATCCTTGCACACTTTCCCTGCTTCCAGCACCAGCAGTGCTGTTAAACTCAGCTCAGAATTTGCCCCAGGCAGCACCCACAGATATTTCAGGAGTTAAACTGTGCTCAGTGTGATTCAAGTAGCACAAATAGGAATGTTTATGGTGTAGAAATCTACCTCAGCTCTTCGTGGAGTAATGAAAGAGGTCTTTGGATGTAACACACAGGATCTGGTGAATGCAGCCACTTTAAAGTAAAGGAAATGGTGCTGTTCCATCAATTGGCTCAATAAATTCACCAAGTTTATTATGTGGATTCTGCAGCGTTTTTAGGAGCCCTGAAGTCGGTTTTAGCATGATCTCAGGCTGTGGGTTGATGAACATTTCAAACCATCATAAAGGAATCAGTTCTATTTTCCTCTGCCCTGTGCTGTTGATTCTCCCCAAAGTCACCAAAAGCTCAGAACCTGAACAGGAATTGACTCCTCATTCAGTGTTCAGCAGGGAAAACTCAAAACCAACCAGGATTAGAAACACAAATAGCTGTAAAGAGCACTCTCCACCTGCCCCCTCTGGTCCCAGTGGCCTGAGGAGCCTCTCTGCAGAGGCTTGTTTTCATTCCAGGAGCTGTCAGCAGCATCCTGGATTGCAAATTATTCCACACAGCCCCCTGTGGCACCCTGGGGGATTTGTCTTTGTCACACGGGGACCCTGCACTGCCCTGCTCCCCAGTGCTCCCAGCCAGATCCCTGCTTTTCCTCCAGGCTCCTTCTGCCCATGTCTGCATCTCATTCCCTCCCTGCCCTCCACAAATGGATTTTTCCTAGGAATGCTTTGCTGCTTTCAGGAGGGTTATAATTTCCATTTCCTCTCCTTGGCCCAAAGGGGAGCATCCGATACAAGACAAACAAGCAGAGTTGTCTCCTGCTGCTCAGCTGCAATTTTTGTATAGAACTGTCAATTATAGCACATATATAGTTCCTCCTTTTTAAAAAATATTTTTAAAAAATAATTTTCCAACTGTCCTGTTCCCTTGCATGGATTTATTTTAAGGCTGCTGCCTGACATTAGCAGTGCAAGGGAGAGAAGGGAACCTGTAGCCCCTAAGGGACAGGATTGCAGTCACCTTGGGTCAGCCCAGACTAATATTGATCAGGATTTTAAGCTCCAAATTCAACATTCTGTTCAAGGCCAGAATTCTCAGGCCTTCCTTGGAAGAATCCAGGCTGGGAAGTTCAAAGTTTCATTGGAAAGGTCAGGACTATGAAGACACCTTGAGCCACCTCAGTACTGAACCACTCCCAAGTGCTGTTGACAAACAAACATAAAATAAAGATCCACATTTTCCTTTATCCCTAGAGACAACGAGGAACCCCATAAAGTAGGCATGACAAAACTCACAGAGACAGATCACAAGTGGCAATTTTAGCTGAAATTTCTGGGATTGGATTAGAGACAGTGAAATTATGGTACCTGCAAATACCTGTAGGAGCAGTGAGGAAGAAGCTGGTTGCTACAGCAGTGACGTGTGTTATGCTAAACCCCACATCCCTGATAGAGAGTGCAGGGAAGGGCACGAAGCTGGGAAAGGCAGAGATGTGGGAAGCCAGATGAAAAGTTTTATTAGGTGATTATTAAACTCTTCTGCAGTGCCAAGCGCAGCGCAAGGCTGCCAGCTCGTCTCACTGCAAACCCAAAATTAAAATAATGAGAGGGGCCCTAATCATGGGCTGGGTGGTGGCTGATTTTCTATCTGGGCTGGGTAAAAAGCTGCACCTCCCTCATCAATCCAAGAGGGAAACTTGGAAGTGGTGAGAAGCTTCTCTCAAGGACGATGAGTCTGTATCTGAGAAGGGAGCTGTGGTTCCTTTACAAATACAGACAACTAATCTGGAAATGAAAAGTCTGGTAAGAACCCAAACTATCCATCAGTCAGGGCTGCCAGAATCTGGCTCCTTTCCCAGGGAATGGAGGAAGATGGGACTCTCTTGACCACCTACTCACAGAGCCGAATTCTTTTTTCGTGACTGCTTCATTCCACAGACATGGGGATGGCACCCAGGAGCTCTGCAGAGTGGGTGGTTGGAATGATTCATCCCTGCCACTCCATGAAATCCCATCTGGAGCATCTTCATCCTCTTCATGCACTTTAACAGGTGAGCTAAATGCAATCCACTCTTCATGCATGAGATCCAGACATCTCCCACGTAAAGAGACAGGGATTTATGGAATCACAGAATGGTTTGGCTTGGAAAGAATTAAAAATTATCCAGTTCCAACACTGTCCCATGGGCAGGGACACCTTCTACTAGACCAGGTTGTTCCAAGCCCTATCTAACCTGGCTTTGAACACTTCCAGCCAGGGTAGGTGTCGAGCATCAGCTGTAAACAGGGATTCCCAATGTTTGCATCTAGACTTAGGAGCTACTACAAGCAGCACGTGGATGTTGATTCAAAGAGATCCAGGTCTTGGTTCAGCCAAGCATTTTATGTCACATTTTGAACCTAAATGTGGCTGCAGGGTCATGTTGTTTGGCAGTGGCTTGTCAAAAAGGGGTCTGAGATAAGACAAATCTGCTGTCGCTCCACAGTGCTATAACCCTGGACACTGATCCTGGGACATTCGGGGTGGATACACCCACCCATCCATCTGGAATCTCCTACAGAGCAGGGAGAGATCTTCTCCAGTGTGGATCTCATCCCTCCAAAGGGCTGGAATGACCCTCTCCTTCTCTAACCCCACCAACCCTCTGCACACTGAGACCAACCCAATTTTAAATAACACCAGCAATACAGCCCTGCCTACCTCACATCTCTGGGGACATTTCTGCTGGTTCAACTGAATTTCTTTGCTGCAGGAAGAAGGCTTTCACTTGCCTCAGCCTCCTGTTCATCTCATTACCCTGGTGGTGGTGGTGACCTTCTCACACCCTTGGACCAGCTCCAGGGACAGCAGAAGGTCACCATCACCTCACCAGGCTGGCAGGGAGAAGGCAACACAACTTCCATGACCTATGATGCTGTCCACCCATGTGAGCACAAGTGTTCTGTGGGATGTGTGAACTGCCTTGAGGATCTGGAGGCAGATTTCCATGCCTAGAACAGGCAGTGCTGGTAACCCTCCAGGAGATGAAAGGCAGGAATACACAGCGCTGAGCGGAAAGGCAGAGCCGCGCTCCGGGAACTGCGTGGGGCTGATGTAATGATCTGTGCCCTGATATTCCCAGTAGGAACATCTGAGTTTGGGTCACAGGTTTGCAGGGAGCCATCTTGTTAACGTCATGGCAGCTCGGAGCAATCCAGCTCCCTTTTTCCACTCTGCGTGTGCGTGTGAATCCGCGGGGTTTCGCCTGCGAGCACGGAATCAACGTGCCTGGTGCTGCCCCTCCTGAAATCCCTGCTTTGTCTTGGGCCCTTCCCAGTAAACCCCTTGGCTCAGCCTTAGTGGCTCTGCACAGCTGTGCCTGTGCAGTTCAGAGCTGGACACATTTGTGGGGTGGATGGAGAAAGAGACCTCAGGGCTTCAGCACTTGCAAATCCCACAGCAAGTTCCTATCTACTCCCACTCCTGCAGGAACTCCATGGAAACGAGCTCAAACTGTGCAAATTGGCTGCAAAGTGTTTTTCTTGAGTCAGTAACACAATACTTTTTCTTCCTCGACACCAAATATTCGCTTCACCCCCAAACAGCCCTTGCCAGCTCCCAATGTGATAAGCAATTAGTTTGGTTAAGGCTTCTTTTTTTAGGAGCTGAAGCTGTGGGAGTTGCTGGTCTTGGAGGAGATGTGAAATCTGCTCTTTCCCCATCCAGACCATGTGTGCAGAACTCCACCACCTCACTGCCTGGACATGGAGAGCCAAGGCAGCTGTTGGGCATGAAAAGCTTGTGGAACCTGCCATGCCTCAGAAGCCTTTTCTGCTTCAAAGGAATTCCTACTCCTGATCTTTTCAGCAGGAAAATATTTGGATTCTCAGGTCGTTTAGACCCAAACCTACAAAGCTCTTTTCTTTGAGGCCCTAACTCCACAAATCTGTTTTCACCAAGAATAAAAATATCTATTTCATAAGCAAAGGTGGAAAACAAATTGTCAAAATGTGCTGTGAGTCAGAAATTTGAGGGTCATTGAGGTGCTCTGAGGATGAGAGCACCTCAGCATCAGGCTGGGAGAGCTGGGATTGCTCAGCCTGGAGAAGAGAAGGCTCCAGAGAAACCTGGTAGCCCCTTCCAGTGCTTAAAGAACCTCCAAGAGAGCTGGAGAGGAACTCTGGACATCCCTTTGGACAAGGGATGGAGGGACAGAACAAGGGGAAATGGCTTCCCACTGCCAGAGGGCAGGGATGGGTGGGATATTGGGAAGAGGGGTGGGATATTCCCTGTGAGAGTGGGAATGGATTTCCAAGAGAAGCTGTGGCTGTCCCTGGATCCATGGAAGTGTCCAAGTCCAGGGTGGATGGGGCTTGGAGCAGCCTGGGGCAGTGGGAGGTGGGACTGGATCAGCTTTAAGGTCCTTTCTGACCCAGACCAGTGTGGGATCCCAGGATTCTGTGAAAACACAGCAAAGGTTCCTAATTCCCTTCCTGATTCTCCATTCCATGTTCTCAGTTTAAATGCTGGACTCGACTTTAATTCAGTGTCTGAGGTGGCCAGTCTTAAAATGATACTGAAATTTGAAATCCCACTGTAGATTTGGGGGAAGGGAAGGGAAGTGAAGTTTCAGGGAAGTTTCAGGGAAGTTTCAGGGAAGTTTCAGGGAAGGGAAGTTTCAGGGAAGTTTCAGGGAAGGG
>JAOTBB010001293.1:1737383-1758445 GCA_025629985.1 Chamaetylas fuelleborni
GAGGAGGAGGAGGAGGAGGAGGAGGAGGAGGAGGAGGAGAAAGAGAAGGAAAAGGAAAAAGAGAAATAAAATCTCCACGTGCTGATTGTGTTGAATCACAAAGCCAACATCACATTGTGGTGGAAATTCCTCCCTCACCCCATGCCTCCCCTCCTGGATTCTGTCTTCCCTTGGAGCCAGTGGTTACTGGAACCACCAACTCCTACATTTCGTCGGGCCAAGTCCTCTCCTGTGTCCACCAGCACTGAGCCCCAAGCCCTGGAGGGGAAAGCCCAGGCTAGAAAAGCCCTGCAAGCCTCTGCTGAAAGCCCAAGTCAGCAACATTTGCATGGAGACCTCCCCACCTCGCTGGATTAATGATTCCTGTGGCAGCCTCGTGGCTGCTTTTACGAGCAGCAGAAAAAGGGGAGGAGGAGAGAGGAGGCGTCGAAGCTGAATGACAAAATCAAGGCTGGCCCAGGCAGGGCATTTCCTTATGTAAGAGGAGCAGTGGGATGGTTTCCTACAGCCCTGTGGCCAGAGGAATGCAGGAGCACAGGGCTCGACCCTGCTGGGGAAGTGGATCCTGGAGGAGCTGGGAACATGCGTGGGCTGGCCCAGCCATGCCAGGGAAGGAAGGAATATTCATTCCTTCAGCTCTGCTCCACAGCTTCCCTACCTCCCATCCAAGGGATTAAACCATTCACTCCAGGGTTTGCAGGCAAAAGCCTGGGGGAGCCAGCCAAAGGCAGAGTGCTGTAAGCAGGCAAGGGGTTCAGCTCAGGATTCCTTGCTAAGGGAAGAGAAGGGAACAAAAATAAAGTTGAATTCCTGCATCTATAAAACAAAAGTCTCCGTGTTTTGCCAGATTCCAGGACGAAGGGCTTGTAATGCAATGCTGCTGCTTTCTGTGTTATTTTATTTTTCTAAATCTCTCTCTCTCTCTCAATCTTCCTCATCCTAACCTTTCTCACTGAGGTCTCCAAAGCTGAATTGCTGTTGTAATCCATGTAATGCCCAGTGTCCTTAGTGAATGGAATTATTAAAGTGATAAAAGAAATATTAACAGACTGACCAGCACCTATTCTCCTCCCTAGGGCAAGAAAAGAGATTTATCAACATTCACTCCCCAAAAGTGCATCCCCAGGTTTGTTTGAGCACTGATGATCTCCTGGCATCCCTTTCTTAATTATTTCCACTGATAAGGGCAGATATCACTGGCAATTCTGGCTTTAGGAAGTTCATTCTAGGAAATTAATTCCCCTCAGAGCCCGTTATAGAGGGAAATAAGGTGCTGAAAACAGCTGAGAGCACCTTGCTCTGGTTGCTGACCACCTTCCAGATGTTTCCTCATGGAGTTTGCAACATCTCTGGCCTTTGAGGAAAGACAATCTTGGTGCAACCAGCAGATACAGCAGGGAGAGGAAGGGTTTTATTAGACTGGACACCCAGGGGAAACACTAAAACCAGCTTCTCTTTGAGGGTGAAACAGGACCAGCAAGTCTGAGCTTGGGTTCTGAAGTGCTCTTGACTTGAGCTGCTGGTTCCCATCCAAACTGCTGAAATGAAGTGTTTGGCATCACATCACAACCCATTAACTCTCCATGGGTGATGGGGCAGGGAAACACAGCTCCTGCTCCTGGCATAAAGGTAGGAGGGACTGAACAGAGGCATCTTGGCTTGGGTCATCAGAGATCTACATCAGCCCCTTTTATTTCTACATGAACCATTGGGAAAAGAATTTAACACAGTGATTGAGGGGAGCATTCATTCTACAAAGTTGTTTCCTTGGAGGAGTTTAGATCTCAACACAAATCCTGCCCCCATCTCCCACAACAGTTCCCAGACTCTTTAAATCTTAGAATCAGGGTCATGGAGTGGTTTGGATTGAAAGGGACCTTAAAACTCTTGTTTCAGCTTCCATTACTCCAGGTTGCTCCAAGCCCTGTCCAACCTGGCTTTGAGCATCTCAAGGGCTGTGGCAGCCACAACTTCTCTGGGAAAAGCAGTGATAATTTTCTATTACTCCATTCTCTGCCTTTGTAAGAGGAGCTGCTACATCAGCAGTGAAGTTCTGTGTGTCAAGAAATAAAAATACAGTTTTGGTCAATTTTTTCCATTTCAATAATTTTCCAATATTCCAATGAATAATCCTTCTCTGTGAGCTTCTGTTCTAACAACTGCACTTAATCCAAACATATTTCATCCTTCCTAGGAAATCCTGGAGTGCTCAGAGGCCTTTATTCCATATTTGTGCTGTTTCATGGAATGTCACAGCCAGCAGTGAAGTCTGGCCATGCCTGCTGGTGAATAAATGTCCAAGGCAAGGGACATGCAGGATTTCTGCAGTGTTGTATTTCAGTTTATCCAGCCTGGCTGCACGGGCTGTGCTCAGATCAAGTGAAAATCAAACTGCTCCTTTGTTGGATCCACATTCTGAAAATCCAAGCCCTTCTTTTTCTCCTCTGAGCCAAGTTCATGTCCCAGTGATTCCCCCACTCAGCTCTTTCACCTGGGTTTCAGAGGGAGAAAAGCGAGTTGTTTCCAGAGAAAGGGAATGACAATGGGCGGGCCAGTTTCAAGCTGGGATAGAAATGCAGTTTAATATGCTGTCAAAAATGATTTGAAACAGATCCCTTCGTGCCAGCTGATAAAACTGAAATGTTCTGTTTCGGGCCGAGCCACTGCAGGTTGGAAGCTGACTTTTTAACCTTTTCCCATAGAAAAAAAAATCAGAAAAACACACTTTTGGGGGGGAAAAAAGTAAAAAAGTTAATATTGAAGCCTTGCCTTGAAGCATTTATAAAACTCCTGGTGTGAGGTGAAGCAGTGGAGTGTTGGTGTCAGAGTCAGAGGACAAGGCAGAGCTTGTTCCAGAGAGGGACACTGCTGGTCCTGATGCCAAAATTCTGGCAGCAGACTGCCACACATCCCAGGGATAGCTTTAGGAATTATCCACCACAGCCTGGAGTGTTTGCAAGAACAACTCATGGCCACCACAACACTGTTGTGCATCCAGCTCCTCCATCTGCCCAGCCCAAAATGAAAGAGAAGCAGATCCCTGAGTTTGATTTCTCTAAAGCTGATACCTTGTTCCACTCATGCTCCAGCATCAAGGTTTAAAAAGAGGTGATCCAGCTGATGTAGTTAAAAAATAAAAATTAATAAAAATTAAAAGTTTAAAGTCAATATTGAAGTCTTGCCTTGAAGCATTTATAAAACTCCTGGTGAGATATGAAGCAGTGGAGATTGGAGTGTTGGTGCTGATGCCTGTGAGAGGCTGACCTGGAACAGAGGCTGGACAGGGTTAAAGGAATAAAGTAAGGATTTATTAAAAGCTCTTCACAAGATTCACCTCGGGCAGTGCAAGAACCTGGCCATGGCTACACCCAAGATGGACTCTGAGTCACTCTGAGTTTTCACATTTTTATAAGTTTTGGTCCATTTCCACATTGGGGTTAATTGTCCAATCCCAGCTCCAGGTTCTGCAGTCCCACCCTCCCAGATTCTCTCCTCAATTTGCACTTTTTGGGGCTGAAGCTGCAGCATGTCCTTGATTCTGGGGCTGGAAAAGGATTGTTTTGTGTGACTGAGCTGGGAGGAGAACTTGCTAACACTTTATATGAAATTCAGAGTCACACACTAATGCAGTGCAGAATGTGGAAAATAGAAAAGCTGAAACTTAAGGCATCAGTGTCAGAGTGGGAGGACAAGGCAGGGCTTCCCAGTGGGACCCTGCTTGCCCTGGGATGCCAAAATTCTGGCAGCAGACTGGGATGGCTTTTAGGAATTATCCACCAGAGAGTGTTTGCAAGAGCAACCCACGACCACCACAACCTTGATGTGCATCCAACTCCTCCAGCGCCCCAGGAAAGTGAGCAGATCCTCACCTTTGATTTCCCTTAAGCTGATAACTCGTTCCACTCACGCTCCAACCCCAAGGTTTAAAGGATCTGACCCTGCTGACCTCCAGCAGCATCCCCCAGCCCCTGCCCCTGCCTGCCAAGCCCCCGGGACCGCGGGCAGCAGGAGTTTGTGTACAAAGCTGTCACCACTCCCAGGAGCGGGGGGATTTTCCAGCTCATCTGTAACCTGAGTGCCACTTCAGCCCCGGGATCTTTCTTCCCAGTGTCAACAGCACGCAGCGGCCGAGCTATCCCCTTACACATTATCTTCGATCAAGTTGATGGACAGCAGGGAGCAGAGCCAGCAGTCATTGTGGCAGGCTGGGTGTTTTTACAGGCACAATGGTTAATGGGCTGGTTAATGTAAAGGATTAGCCCCTTCAGCCCCGGGACATCCGAGAGGGGAGGAAGGGGGTGCTGCTGCTCGGGAAACGCCGCGATCGGCTCGGAACCAAATAGGAGCGAACCGGGAAGAAAAAAAAATCCTTTATGGGCGTCTTGGGTCTGGCATTTTGGGATGTGATGCTCAAAACACAGAGCCAAACATCACGGTCTGCAGGGAATGGTGCCGTTCCCAAAGCTGCCAGAGCTGCAGGAGTGTTAGGGCACTGTCAGGCACAGGATGGGATTTCTGGGATCAGGAGCAGGGTCGGGAGCTGGACTGGATATGTGTGTGTGTGTCCTGTCCAGCTCAGGATATTCTGTGATTCTCTGACTGTCCTGACGCTCTGGAGATGCAGAGAGGGATGACTCTCCATCCCGAGCCAAGGGATGAGTGGAAAGCAAAGGGAAAGCTCAGCTCCCCAAACCTCCATCCTGCAGAGGATGCCGAGAGGATGCTCTGGCTCTGCCGGCTCCAAAAAGCTCCTGCCCAGAGGGATTACTGCGTGGAAAGGGAGCTTTTTCCACTTTTCCTGAGACAGCAAAGCCCGTGGAGCCTTCCCCGAGCTCCGAGCCTTCCCTGCTGCATCCCCCGCCCATCGCAGCAGCATTATTCCGAGGAGCCCGGCGAGCGCTATTGTATCACCGCTAAGTGCCCGAGCTTATGGGATTTATGGCCATATGCTCGCATGGCTTATGCACTGAGAAGCTTAGAAACCCTTCCTCCAAATTCCTCAGGCGGGATAAAACCTCCTGCCTGACTGGCTCGGCTTACAGCAGAGAGACAGTCCCGGAGAGACCCTCCCCGGGAAAGCTGCTGGGTTCCAGGAGAAAAGGGGATGGAGAAACCTTCCCCAGGAGAAGAAGGGGCTGGAAAAACTCTCCCAGGAGAAAAAGGCCTGGAGAAACCTTCCCCAGGAGAAAAGGGGTTGGAAAAGCCTTTCCCAGGAGAAAAGGGGATGGAGAAAAACTTCCCCGAGAGAAGAGGGGATGGAGAGAACTTCCCCAGGGGAAAGGGGCTGGAAAAACCTTCCCCAGGAAAAAAGGGGATGGAGAAAACCTTCCTTAGGAGAAGAGGGACGGGAGAAACCCTCCCCAGGAGAAAAGGGGCTGGAAAAATCCTCCCCAGGAGAAAAGAGGATGGAGAAACCTTCCCCAGGAGAAAAGGGTGTGGAGAGACCCTCCCCAGGAGAGAAGGGGCTGAAAAACCCTCTCCAGGAGAGAAGGGGATGGAGAAAACCTTTCTTAGGAGAAAAGGGACAGGAGAAACCCTCCTCAGGAGAAAAGGAGATGGAGAAACCTTCCCCAGGAGAAAAGTTGATGGAGAAAACCTTCCTTAAGAGAAAAGGGACAGGAGAAACCCTCCACAAGAGAAAAGGGGCTGGAAAAGGCTTCCCCAGGAGAAAAGGGGATGGAGAAAACCTTCCCCAGGAGAAAAGGGGATGGAAAAACCCTCCCCAGGGAAAAAGGGGCTGGAGAAACCCTCTCCAGGAAAGCTGCTGAGTTCCAGGAAAAAAGGAGAAAAAGTCTGGGATGGTCAGAGCTGCCTCAGTGAGGCAGGTGAATCACTCAGGGCTGGTTTCCCTCCTGTCCCTGAGCCAGAGAAGCACAAATCTGTCTGTGGCCAAATAGTTTTCAGATATGGTTTAACCTATAATTATTTAGGGTTTGTTATCAGGCTGCTGGGATTTAACCATTTGGTCAGGCCAAATCCTGTCAGCAAAGTGATGTTCAGCATCACTGTGTCTCATGCTATATCCCATGGTACCAACTACTCAAAAAAAAAAAAAAAAAAAAAAAAAAAATCAGTTTAAGTTCGTGAAAACTCACAGAGAAAAAAAATCATTTCCTTCCTTTCCTTCTCTCCTCAAATTGCATCATAATCTCAGCAGCAAGAAATTAGGGAGTAAAATGTAATTTCAGCTTAGCTGCTTTTCTTTTCCTCATTTCCATATATTTTAATTACTATTCCATATTCTGCAGGGGAAGGGGGAAAATACAGGAAAATATTTAAAAAGAAAGCTGGTGATTTTTCTGTTTTCCACCAATTCACCTCAGCAGCATCATGGGACTGCTGGGCTCTGAAAAGTGAAAAGAGATGGGCCTGCACCAGGACACTTCATCTGAACCTTGGGATTTGATGGCAGCAGGGATCTGAGCTCAGGCAGGGGAGCTGGTGGAGCCTGGAGCAGGATTTTGGAGCTGGAAAGTATTTTCCACTATTAAATTTATATTATTATTTTGTAATAATGACCTGTGGTGACACCCACCCTTCTTTTCTCCATTGGGGGTCCTTCTCCCTCTATCCCAAACATGATTTAAATTCTGTAGAAAATCAGAAGTGGTTTCTCCTTCTGGTTCAGGTGCACAAAAAAAAAAGACCCAAGTTAGCAGAGCCCAATTTTCTGCTGAAGGCAAGTCCCAGCCTTGCAATTTTCTGTGTGTCCATCTGTGCAGAAAGGCTGAGACGTTGCTGTTGTGAAATATGAGTGTGACAGAGAAAGGAAAGGGCTTGTTCTGTTCTCCAGCAGCATTCAGAAAATTACCCAGGGGCAAAACCCCAAACCCTGTCAATAATATATAACTTTAATTGCCATTTTCTAAGATGAACCCATTGAATTTTGGACATTGAATGGGCCAGGGGTGGTTCCAGCCCTACCTTATAATGAGAATTTAGACATCTGCTGTGTTTTAGGAAATAGGGAATGTTGTGGTAGGCCCAGCAAAGAACAAAGTCCCTCCTCAGCCAGGGACTCCCAAAAGTGATGGAGCTGGAAATCTCCCTGGATCAAAGAGCTCAGGCACAAAGCAAGAATTATCATGGTCACTACAGATCAAGGCACCAAAAGATGAAAGGCTGGATTCTTATATTTATAGAAATATAAATGTATGCCCTATTCTGCCTTGATAAAGGGACCCTTAATTAGACACAGTTATTACAAAACCTTCACAAATTGGTGCAGAATGGTCAGTGCACAGACACGAGACAAAGGAAGCATTTTTCATATTTTCTGTCCATTCATAAATAAGGTAAAGAGATAACATGACATTCCCAAGTGACAGAAGGACTCTTTGGCAAAATGAAGCTCAATTAACTAAATTTTGTTCCAGGTCTTGCTCTTTTCAGGGAATATTTTTATTATTTCTTTTTCTGTAGAAGTCATTTAAACAAATTTATATTTTAGCAAAGCCTGGAGCTGTTTCAGCTGGAAGTGACCTTTCTACAGAAAAAATAATGTCCCAACTCTCAGCACAAGTGGGGAAAAGAAAACCAATATCCTCAGGAAACAGTTCCAGCAAATTTGTCACTTCACTGATAAAGCAGTTAGGAGTTTAAAATGAGACTCACCTCATTTGTAGACCTGGGTTGAATTCACCTGTGAGGGCAAAATTTTAAAAAAAAAATCACATAGAAATCACAGTTTCCAGCAACCTTTGCAATATTTGCTTTGCCAAGCAAAACCCACCTCAGTTCTGTGTCAGCCTAGAAGCAAATTTAAACAGTGTGAAGCAAGATAATGTTTTTATTTAACGAAGGAAAAACAGGTGGGGGGACAAAATGCAGGAGAACGGTTGAGAAGTTCAGTTAATTAATGTAAATTTGACTGGATCCATCCACATGTTGGTTTTAAGTCACTGAGCTCTGGATTTCTGCACCTGGATCTTTCAGGTTGCCTTCAGCCCTAAAAAAGCAGCAAAACTGCTTCAACATAAACAATTATCTATAGGACAAAGAATGACATCGATTTAGGATTTATTTATACAAAACAAGGTGAGATTAGAAGGAGCAGATGAGGAAAGGGGTGAGAAATGATGAGGGGGGAGGAGAAAAATAATTGGTATCAAAGCCTTGGTTCAGCAAAGAATCTGAAAATTCAAGTTAAGCCTGAATTTTCTGCAGGTTGAACCCATGCTGACGTGCCCACATGGAAGTCGAGGAAGGTCCTTAATTACAGAAGAAAATGTCACATTTATGCCAAAAGTACTGAAACATTTGTTGGTTTTGATTAACGAAATAATTAATTAAAATTTTGGCAGCCATGTTGTTGAGACAATCATTGAATTGTGGAATCTCCTGAGCTGGGAGACACCCACAGGGATCATTGAGGTTTGATTTTTAGATGAGTTATTAAACCCTTATAAATTCAACGATGAGATGGAATGGAATTTTTAAAGCCCCTCATCACACTCATCCAATAAGCTCAGATCCCAAAATCCCCAACAATCTCTCACAGGCTGAGCAGGACAAATTCCATGGCCTGAATTCCCTTCTTCCTCAGGTCATGGAAAGGGATTTGATGGGATGGGAGCTCTGAATGAGTCATGACTGCAGAAATCTAGAACCCAGTGCTGAACTTAAAAACCACCTTTTATAGAATCCCACAGTGGTTTGGGCTGGAAGGGACCTCAAAGATCATCTCATTCCATTGTCCCAGGTTGCTCCAAGCTCTGCCCAACCTGGCCTTGAACACCTCCAGGGATGGGGATGCTGATGGCTGGGTGATGTTTCTTTTGTAAAGAAAACAACAAAGGGTCAATGCAAAGAAGGTGGGTAATGGTGGCCTTGCTTCTTGAAAAATTGGGCCAAATATAAAATGCTGATGTGGTGGATTTCTCACTCAATAAACTTTTTGTTTAATAAAATATTTATTTAATTATTTTATTTAATTTTTTAAAAATTTAATAAAATGTCCATTTATTTTCAGTCTAAAACTTGAGGTAAAACTTGAGGGTCACAACAATCTACTGGATCCATCTGGGGCAGGATTTGTTTTTTCTTGTGATTTCTGACTTGAGGAAACCATTGACTCCAGCACTGCTGGACACTGGAATATCCCAGTGGAGCATCCCAGTGGAATATCCCTGTGGAATATTCCTGTGGAATATCAGTGCTGAGATATTCCACCCATGGGGCAACCAGCTTGTGGTCCATCCATTATTCCAACATCTCTCCAAATTATCCCTCCGTGTTTTGACATCAGTCCTGTGGTTCTGCTCAGACCAGACCATGCTGGGCATCCCCTGGTAGGACAGGGAGGAAATGGGGAAGAATTTCCTGGAGAAGTGAAAGTTGGCTTGTCAGGTCGTGTGATTTCATCCTGAGGAAAGATGTGAGCTGTAATTCAATCCAGCGCCTCCAAGCAGCAGAATTCCCCTAAGGGTTAAAAATTCCATTGCTGAATGCTGGATGTGGAGGCTGTGCCTTCTCTCTGGGCCTGGAATAGGTGACAGCAAGGAGGATGAGGATTTATTCAGCTTTTTGTCTTCATGGTCTCATCGTTAAGATTGAAATTAAAAACGAAATTAAAAACTAAATTAAAAACTAAATTACAAACAAAATTAAGGGACTGTTAGCAGGGTGCTCCCATTGCCAGATAAATTCCCTTCCAAGCCCTTCATTCCTTCTGAAAGAAGAAATAACCTTGATGCTGAGGTTTTTTTTCACCTATGTGAAAACTGGTTAAGGGACAGTGGTTTTAATGTTGAATTTTGACTTGGGTTTGCAGGGGGGGAAGGGGCTGGTTTAGAGGTGCAGAGCAGGAAAAGGGAGATGAGATAGGAAGGCAAAAAGAGGAAAGCAGAGGAATTTGTGGGATTTGCTCAAGTTCATCCACGTTTTCATAAAGGGCAAATGAGAAGTGACAGGGAGGTAACACTGAGCAGACCTCGGCCATCCCAAGAAACATCTCCATAATTTCAGGGAGTAGGAACTCCAGCTGACAGATTTTTGGAGCCGGCCACGGGACTGGGGAGAGGAAGAGGAGAGGGGGGGATGTGTGGGAAGGGGGCAGAGGAGCAAGGCTGAGCTCCAGGGTGAGGTGTTGGGGCAGCCCACGTTCCGCCGGCTCCCGTTGCACGCGGAGCAAAATCTCAAAAAATCTCAAACTCCAGAGCTCAGTTGGGATGCACTGGGACAAGGAACACGTCATAAACTCCGGGCTGGAGCGTGGCAGAGCTGGGAAAAGCTGAGTCCCCTCCAGGGTGGCTGCTGAGGCCACATTACCTGACATTTCCCCCACCCCAGCTCGACATGACTCAAGTGCCGGGGGCTGCATTAGGGAGGTGTGAACATCATGAGCCTGGAAAGCAGCCAAAGCTTGGGAAGGTCAAGAGAGGAATTTTTCCACCAAGTTCAACTGGACTTTCAATCAATTCCAGCTTCACCCTGTGGCTTTCCCTACGTGTACCCAAAAAAATGAGGTGACGTGCCATGTAACGAGTGAGACCACACAGGGCTGACTCGCTCAGGGCTCCTCTCTCATGAAAAGTTTGCTGAGGACATCTGGGAACATTCCTGTTTGAAAAAGGGGTGCCCAAAAAGGGTTTTTTGCTATTTTTTTTTAAAGGAAGGAGTGGCTAAAAATGGGCTGAAAGTTGTTCAAAATACGGAAACAACATGAAAAATTAGGATTGGAAAGATAACGGCAAATGATCGGCAAATTTTGGGATGAGTTTATGGCTTTGGGGGACAACAACCAAGGGGAGATTGTTCAGACAGCCAAAGCTCAGCTGCTGCACCCTCACTCAGAAATACAAATTCCTGACAGCACTGGGGTCAGCGAGGGAATTCCAAGCAGTGATGGAGGAGCAGTTTCTCCATTACCTTGGTAGGTCCTGGTCTGGTTCAGCTGCCTTTGCAGATCTCACCCCAAGTGCTGAAATTCATCTTCAGCTTTGCCATCAGCTCTCCAATAAATTACCCCAGAGAGGTGTTTAGAGACCCCATAGTTCCCAACGTGTTTGGGGAAAAGCACTAAAGAATGATGAAGAGCTGCTGAAATTTTATGTTACAAATATTTTTACAGCTTTAGACCCTATTTTTAGTTAACAAATCATCTACGGACCAATTATAATTTCCTTCACACGTATTAAGTACACAGAAGAATTTGCCAAACACACTGGTGCTAACCCCAAACATTCAAAAAACATGAGTCAGCCCCTCTCACTGCCTTCCCCCCTCCCACCCTGGGCTTATTATGGACTTAAACTTCATCAGACTTCTGCAAAAATAAGTGTCGGCTCTTTATTTGCCTTCTCGTACTGGAAATTTTTCCATTTTGCCTCTTTAAGGTTTCTTCTGCACCTCTGAGGATTAGGGATTTATTTTCTTTTTAAAAGAAGCTTGATGTTTCCTCCTGTTTGCTTGTCTTCCAGAGTGAGGGATGCCTAAAAATCCCTCCAGGTAAAGACTGGGACAGCAACTCCTACAATCCCTGGATTTCCCCATTTTGGTTGTGTCCATGTGCTCTTACCTTGTTTTTCCTCCATTATGTGGAATATGAAAGTGAAAAAATGTGATTACTGCTCCATCTTCCCAGTGGGATTGAGGGCATGGTCAGACCTTCAAAATGTTGGAACAATTTTAGACCTTCCAGCATTTTTAAAGGGAGAGTCATTTCCCCTTTCTCCAAGCTGGTCATGGTGATTGAAGGCCTTTATTGCCTTTCCCAAACAAAGGTGTCCAACACCACCTGAGATGCTCCTAAAAACACCAACAGTTTTATTTTTGTGCAGAGCTATCTTTAAACATCAGCATTTACTGATTTATTCACATCGTACTTTTTTCCTGAATATCAAATACCCATAAATTAATTCTCTGTGAGTTTCCATTTTGCTGATGGGGTGAGGAAGGAAAAAAATGCTCAAGAAATCCTTGTTCTTTTTGATTTCACCTGTTCCAGAGGATCACAGCTAGTGCCTGCACCAGAGGAAAAGTCCCAGCCCCATCATCCAGCGCTCAGGGATGTGAAGCAAAACCCCACAAGGATCCCAATCCTCCTTATCAATGTGCACCAAAATTCCTTGGAAAAACAGGAGCAGAGACCTGGATGAGTGCTCCTGGATCAGCAGCACCAGGACACCTGGAGCAGGTCCAGATGCTTTGCAGGATGAGAAGAGATTGAGAGAGAAGTGGAATGGGATGATTCCCACACCTCCAAACCCAATCCTTGTCTTTCCAAGGGATCTGGGGAGACCTGATTCTCATTTTAAGGTCATAACTAAAATGTTTTTTTTAACTGCCAATATAGATAAAGACATGAGCTGTGTCTGGCTTTCCACGTGGCTGGGATTTCTAAGAGGATTTTGGTGCTCTTTGCACTTTGGGACTTTCTTTTTGTCTCTTCAAACAGGGCCACAGAAACACCCAGCACATATAGAATCATCTGCACAAAGCTTCTTTCTGGATCTGAGCACTGTGGCAGACACTGAAGTCAATCCCTCCTGGCCCGTATGGTTTTGTGAGAATCCAGGAAAAAAAAAAAATAAAAAAAAGGAAAGGTATAAAAAGCAAAATTCACCAGATCAGCTTTCTAAGCAGTGACTTTCCCCGAGCTTTCCTAGAAACCCTGCTCTGCTTTTCCCATCTCCTGCCAAGCTGTATAGAATTGGATGAGCATAATTTTTCTTTTGCTCCTTCTCCACGAGCTTGTGCCAGTGCGAGGAAGTTTATTTTTGTAACTTAACCCCCTCTTGCAAAGTGCACTTAAAGCACCTGGCTTTCCATTTTGAATTAAACCAGAACTGACCCTACTTTGCTGAAAATGTAGCTGCTCTTTATTTGACTTGCAGGGCTTTAAGTCAGCTGTAATGGGCTGGGGTTAAGAGAGTCTCTGGTGAGGAAAACTTAGGAGAGGAGAGAGCAGCTGCAAGTAAAATAGATTTTAAAAATCCCTGAGATGCTCAGAGACAGCCCTGTCTGACAGCCCTCAAATTCTACCTGCTGGGAAGGAAAACCCATTTTGGGTGTTTTGGTTGGTCCTCTTTGCTTTTATTTTTCTTTTAACCAGGTTTATAGAGGCCTTGAATGAAATTGAACCTGGAGGCCAGGGAGGGAAGGGGTGTCTGGAGGCTGTAAAGGCAGAATTGAGTGACTTGCACAGACTTCAATAATTTGCAGACATCTGATATTAAAATGAGAGAAACCCCACCCCCACATGTACAGCCTGGGAACTGTGCCCTGCAGACAATTTTAATGGCTCATGTGGCTCTGTGCACCCCAACCTTCCAGAAATGCCTTTTGCTGGGATATTTATTGATTTTTCTGGATCTAAACAAAAGCCCAGGGAAGCAGGGAGGAGGAAAAAAAATTAATAATAATAATAAAAAAAAATGAAAATGAGATGAAAACCAGCTGATAACTCAGCCTCAGGGAATTCTTGTCTCTCTGCAAAGACAGACATCCAAGGAGACGTGGCAGCTTCGTGGGTCTGGGAGAAGCAGGTCAGGACGTCAAGTGGAGTTAACAAAGTTGGGAAAATCACTGAGCAGGAGTCATTAAAGGCACCCATCACACTAAGCCTGGTAACTCATTCTGAAGCCTCATCTGCTCCCAGTGAGAAGCCTGTGATCAAGAGCAGAGAATAAAAATTACAGGCTTCAAAGGGGAAAATTAATTTATATCAGAATCTGGAGTGTCCAAGGCCTAATAATTAACTAATTTGGAGGTTTCTGTCGTCGTTATCGCTGAGTAAATTAGTGCTTTAATGTTGGGAAAAGAATTCTCAGCAATACAGGTTTGCAGATCAGAGGTAATATTCTGAAATGAAGTTTTTAGCACACTTTGATTCACCCCTCTTCCCTTCCTAATCCTCAGAATGATCCTCTGGCACGGATTCATTTATGACAGGATCCTGTGGAATCAGATAATTTATCCTCTAAAGGAAAAAATAAAAAATTTTTAAAGAATTATGTGTCTCATTTTCGATGGGTAATATTGACTGAAATGAACATTACGCCTCCTCTTTTTATACCAGCCCCAATTTTCACTTGGAGAATGAGGATGGTGCCATTGCACACTTCAGATGGTGCAATAAGCCACAAAAAAAGTAATTCTGTAGCAGTGGAGACCTTGAAAGAACTTCCTAGAGCAGCCAAACTTACCCAGAGTTGTCTTCAGCACCAGCTCTGTTCTTTAATTCAGCTCTGGATCTGTCATTCTGCTCCCAGAATTCCATCTCTTGACTTCATTCCGTGTAAATGGTAAGCAGTGCTGAATTCAGAATCCCTGGAACACGAGGAACAAGGGCTCTTCTTCACAGCTTTGGGTCATTTGGACAGGAGTGGCTTTTCCAGAGATTCGAAGGAATTCTGCCAGCCTGACACCACTGCTTGTCCCAGGGTGACAAGTGGGATGCCTTGCTTGGCCATCCTTCAATGTCAGATGATGAGAAATATTTTCCTTTGTCGTTTTTCATCATCCTTTCACAAAAACTGGGTGTAGAGTGAGAGTTCATCCACCTAGCCTGAGTTCTCCTCTTCTCTGACCCTGCTTTGAGCAAGAGGCTGGACAAGGTCAGCTGAAGCCTCCTCTGGCCTGAATTTCCCTGTGTTGTGGTCTGGCTTCCAGGGAAAAGCTGTCTTGGGAATGGGAAGGGAGGGAGGCAATCAGTACAGGTGACTGAGGTTCCCACACGCGGGGATTTGGGAGGAGCCTGGCAAACCAAGCCAGGAATCCAGGAAAACCCAGCTTGGAGGGGCTGAACATGATGGGCAACCATGAAATCAGGAAGGTTGGACAGGACCACTCAGGTCATCGAGTCCAGCCATTCCCAATTAACCATTTCTTGCCTAGAAACCTTTTGAACACTTAAGGAGAGTGATTCCAGCCCTTCCCTGGGCAGCCTGATCCAATGCTCGACCACTCTTCCCGTGGATAAATTTTTCCTGATATCCAATCTACAAACAAGCTCCATCCCATATCCTGCTGGGAACAGTGCAGGGATGAGTCACAGCAGACCTTGCATTCAGGTCTTGCTCCTGAGGCTGTTTGATCCCTCTGCTCCTTCCTAACCTTTGTCCTGCCTCCCAACTTTCCATTTGGGTCGGCGCCGCCGCTCCCGACCTTCGGCTGCCGTGCCAAATTTTTCTGTGACTGTATCACTCCGTATCTGAGCTGCAAACCTCAACCACAGCGTGGTCCCCGGCTTCAAATCTATCAAGAGAACATATGGAGTGCTGCTTTTTATATTTGGCCCCCAGCAGTAACCTCAAGATTTTCCCACATGCTGAGATGAGGCATCGTTCATTTTTAGAATCCGTCTTTTCTCTCCTTATTTAGAGATGTTTCGCCATGGGCTCGTTGGGGTTTTTGGTCAGTTTTGGGGTGGTTGGGTCACTTGGTGCCATCATGGGGTGAACAGAACAGTGAGCATTTGTTTCCATGTTATTAATCAGATCTTTTTGCAACCCCAAAGGTGCTGTGAACTGTGCTGGGAAGTTTTAATTATTCACTGACCTTCAGAAACACAGTAGGGAAGGCTAAGATTGTCTTTTTTGTCTGTTTATTCATCAAGATTTAGGGGGGAAAAAGGAAGAGGGGGGAAGGAGTGAAAAGCATCTGTGACACTTCTGCTATGAATAGCAGAGCAGAGGAAAAGGCCACGTTCAAAATTGTGAATGTATTTCCTTTTTAAGAGATTAAAAATGCAGCTTCTCTGCAGCAGCAAGCTATGGAGCAGGTTGAAGGGGAGTCATGGCAAAGATGATCCCATGGTTCTGTTTACTAAAATAAAAGTAAAATCAGGAAAATCAGGGCAGCTGCTTCTCAGAGAGGGGATAGGAAAGGCAGAGTGCCCACCCCAGGCACAGCTGAGCTTGTTTAAAATTCAGATAGAACTGACAGACAGACAGACAGACAGACAGACTGTTCCTACAGGGATCACAGCTCTGCAGCCTCCTGCCAGAAATCCACGAGGCCAGCGTGTTCCAAGTACTGCTGAGCAAGGCCCTATGAAATAAGGAGAAATGACCACAAATATGCCTGTGCTCCAAATTCCTGAGCAGCTGGCACTGCTGGCAGTGCTGCTGGGAAAGGGAGCAGCCAAATCCACGAGGAGCATCCTCAGCAAGGGGGGAATTTGCTGAGCGCTGCCCCACGTCCAAACCAACCCTGCCTGGAGGCATTTGGAAAAGGGATTGTGTTTTTTTACAGAACAGCTTCCCAAAGCTGTTCTTGTCCCTGCAAAGGAAGAACCCACTGCTGTGGCACTCGGGCACCTGCAGGGTCTCTGCTCACTCTCAATGGATCCAAACTCAAAGTTGGGGCCTTAATTTGAGGAAATCACAACCTGGGAGAGAGAAAGTGAGGAAAGGCAGCCAATATTAACCAGAGAGTTTCCCAAGATCTAATATCTTCCCTTCTCTTTAAATATAAAGAATATGGGGGGAAATGGGCCACTTTTTTTTGGTGCTTTTGATCCTGAAGCTGACAATGAGGACACCACAGAGGAAAATTCCACTGAGTACCAGGGGTTGAATAAACATATTCCAGAGAATGAACATATTCCAGAGAACAAGCATATTCCAGCCTCCAGGTGCAGCACATAAACATGGGTGCCATAATCTCAGGAGAGTGATTTCCTGCTCTTTCAGCTGCCCATCCTTCCTCAGAATCTGGATTTAGGGATGGATCCCAAAAGGAGCCTCAAAGCCCTTAATAAGGTGCCTGTGCAGACACCATCCCAAACTGAACATGAAGTTTTTCTCCATCCTGTATTAACCAACACCCACTGATCTTCCCTCCTCCCGCACCATGAAGTCCATGGTTAATATCTCCAGTGGGTTGTCCAAATTCAGGGAAATTCCCTTTGTTCCTGGGCCACCATGGAGAGATGACGTGGGAGCAGTGGCCAGGCTGAACTTGGGGCTCTGTTTCCACCAGCACTGAAAGACCTGAGGACACAGCAGGTCTTTGATGAGCACCTTGGACACTGAACATCACCCTGTGTTCTTGTATTTCAATGAGGATTGAGGAAGAAGTCACAGTTTTCCACATGGAGGAAGGGTTGCATGGCCTTTCTCAATTTGGGAAATGGGATTTTAGTCCTGACTAATATATTTTCTTCTCTCTGCTTCCTGTCTCCTAAACTTCAGAGCATCAACCCTTTTCCTCACTGTGGAAAGATCCAAACCCCCATTTGTCCCAGATAGCATATTTTGGATTGTTTGATACCACACTGCTGTGTTTCCAATTAGGTTTCCTTGCTTTTATCTTTTTCTGTGTAATCTATTCAGTCCCTCCCCCTAATTAGAACCTTATTTGCCTTTTTCCCCCTTTCAACAGTGTTTATCCTTCACATTGTTCCCTCCATCTCTGCTCAGCGAGACTGACTTCTGTTATCTTTGTTTTTTAAATATATGTTTAGGTTTTATTGGCACAGACATTTGTTTGAGCGATCCAACTATTCATTACAGACCTCATGATTTTCCACAGTAAATTTTCGAGACAATCAACACAGATCAACATTATTCCGTGTCTCATTCCACATTCTTTCGGAGAGTTATGTGTTATGAACAGCCCAATGCTTCAGATTATTACCTTCCATGCACAAGATACCCTCGGAATCAGAGGATATCTGATGATATTCCGATGGCTAGACTTCCAGATGCTTTATTTTATTTATCCTGCTTGGCTTGTTTTCTAGGACCGAGTCCAAACCAGCCTCGAATCTCAGGGGTTGCTCAACAGATTCTGTGAGGGGCTGTGAGAAGTTATAAAGCAAGGGGGGATAAAAGCCCTTGCACAACAAATAATTCTGCAAACTCCAGTATTGTCCTTGTGTGTTTAAAAGAAATGTTGATTAATAACATTGTAAGAAGATTAATAAGGAATTTTAACATGGACTTTTGGGACAGCATGGAAATTCCCCAAATAAACAGATTTCTTGCTGACAAAAGTCAGGAAGAAACTTTCCAAGGGCAGCTTTCCCTAAGTGCTAATAGGAATATTTTTCCTGTAGAGGATGGCACTTGTGTCTGGGAGTCAGGAGAGGTTCTGGATGTGTATTTGAGTCAGGATATCAGCCTCCATTCCCAGAAAATAAATGGAACAAGGGTGAGAGGAAGAACACCACGAGCTGTGGTGTCCTCCTGCCCATGTGGAGCCTCATGGACTCCTCAGGACTGAGGAGCATCTTACTGGCAGGAATTACCAATTACCATGTGCAAGGCAGCACATCCAGAGATTTAAAAAAGAGGCAGAAGAGGCTCAAAATGAGGCAGAATAAGCAAGCCAGTAAGTTCACAATTCATAATTTCACCTTGGTGAGCAAAGACATTGTGAGTAAAGATCATTTATTGATAGGCAAGATGGGTATTTTAATAAAAACATCTCTGAGAAGAAGCCTTTCCAGTCCACTCTACTTTCCCTGTAGTTCCCCCCTGGTTTTGGTATCAAATGAGGAAATTTAAGGGCTTGGAATTAAACATTTGCATTTAAGTGGGAGGTTTTCACTTCCAGGAAAGCCTAATTCCACCAGAAAAATCACCAGATTAATGATGGACACCACCATGGTTTGTTATCCCAAGGAAACCTGCATTGCTTGGCAGCTTTGGAGGCACCACCCCATTCCCTGGAGCTCATGGGCTGGGAACCTCCCCAGCCAGGAGGAATCCTCTGATTCTGGGTCTGGATTGGGAGGAAAGTTTGTGGTGGTGCCAGTCATCCAGACCCAGAAAAAAAGGGGTCTCATTTATCCCAGTGTCATCTCCCACCATTGTGAGATAAAAGCCGACCCTGGAAGTGTCCAAAAATGTGGATGTGACACCTGGGGACACGGATTAGTGATGTGTTGGGACCCTGGAAATTGAAAATTTTGGACTTTCTGTGCTGATGGGCACTGACCCCCAAGAAAACATTGCTTTTAACCTGAGACTGTGCAGAAGGTTTCCAAAATTGAGTGACAGAACTGGAATTGTGGGTGTGGGTTTGATTGGAAGTGCGTGGTGTCACATGGTGGAAGACTTGGAGTTTGAGGTTTTGGGATGTGGTGATGTATGTGGAGCAAGGTGGAGGTTTTGGGGTGGAGGCTTGGTCCTTCTTCTTCACCTTCTTCTTCATGGTCTGGCTGATCTTTTTTAATTGGGTGGGGGAGTCTGCATTGCAGGTCATGGGTGGTTGGTTGTTGGGTTGAAAGTAGGGATAGTTTGGGTGGCTTTTCTTAATTGGACAGTTGGTCCTTGGGAAGCCTTTTGGAGAGAGAGATTCAGCTCCATTTTTGGGTTGTTAGCTTGAAGTGCTGCAGAACTCTCTGTAATATAGATAAGAATTAATAAACATCTGAGTCCAAACAAGAAATACTGTATGGAGCATTTAATCCTGACCCTGGCAAGAAAAAGAAGATAAAACAGGATAGTGGTGGGCTTGGCACTGCTGAGGGTTTTGCCAACTTCAGTGATTCCATGATTCCAGTCTGTTTCCTTCAGTGGAAATCACAAGTTCAGTCACAGGTGAATCCCCGGTCACCTGCATTGTCCCTCCATGATTCCTGTGGGTTTTCAGCTCCCAAATCATGGATCCAAGCTGAACCAACCACACAGCCAAGCACACAGCCCAACCTTGTCAAGCTGCTCTGGAATTCCTCTCATCAGGTTTTGTGGCTTTGATTCCCTGCAGCCTCCAACACCAGCAGGGCTCTTGGGAAAGGCAGCAAAATGAGGCAAAAATAAACTGATTTTTGTGGGTGTTCAAGGAAGTTTAGAAGCCTTTTTGTCATTTTAAGGCTTTCCCCCCAATTTCATGCAAATCTCTTTCCTTTCTTTCAAACCGAGTTCAAAATGCACAGGCTGAAATTCCCAATACCAAAAAAAAAAAAAAAAAAAAAAAAAAATAAAAAAGAATTTGAGGATTTTCCCACCCCACCCCACTTTCAACAGCTTCCAAACCTTTTTACTACGATGGCCTGAGAGGGCTCTTTATTTTTACAGCTGCTGCATACCTACTTCTCCTCGCTGGAAGACGCACACGCAGCCCCAGCGATCCTAATCTTCCCATTCCAGGAAAGGAACCAGCTGTAAATCCACTGCAGCAAGATCAGGATACAGCACCAGGGCTGTTGTTCTGCCCTCCTGCTGCTTAAGACTTCCCCTGAACAGCTCTCACACTCACTCCTGTACTGCCTCCGGGAGCCTGTGCTTTAAGAATCCCTTCCCATCTCCCAGTCCTGCCCTTAAAGACATTGGAATTAGGATTTTCCAGATCTGGTGAGACACCCCTGGAAAGCAACACTGGAGTTTCTTGGTTTCTTCCACCCTGAGAGCACCCGAGAGAGGGGTTGGGTTTGCATCCACTCCCAATTTCCAAACAAATGGCAGGGATAAACTCACCCTCCCTGTCCCTGGGTGATGCAAATGAATTTATTTAATGATGTGCAGCACAGCTTCTTCCCACTTTTACTCCAAGCAGGATTATCCCTATCCCTGCTGATGTCTTGTCATAGGGCAGGCTGTGAGAACAACAAAAATACTGGCATTATCTGGAAGAGGAAAAAAAAAAAAATTAAAAAATCCTATCGAGGTTTGCAAAGTGTGAGAATTTCCCTGCACCTTGTGTCCATGAAAACATCACCTCCAGGCTGAGCCTTTCCCAAATTTTCGTGGTAACCTGGTGCTGAGTGTGTACAAACACTCACAATGAGTGCTTAGCAACCCCTCCTGCCAGCCCCGGCAGGGGCAGAGGGAACAAAAAAGTGTGTGGAGCTCTCCAGCTCTTCCTGCAAGGAAAATAAAGCAGCAAGGAACAGTAAAACCTGGGCTGGGCTGATGGGGAGGAGGCAGAGCAGGACCTCTTTCCCTCCTCTTTCCCCTTTGCCTCTTTCCCTCTTTCTCTCTTTCTCTCTTTTCCTCTTTACTTCTTTCCCTCTTTCCCTCTTTCCTCTTTCTCTCTTTCCTTCTTTCCTTTTTCCTTTTTCCCTTTTTCCTTTTTCCCTTTTTTCCTTCTTTCCCTCCTTCCTTCCTTCCTTCCTTCCTTCCTTCCTTCCTTCCTTCCTTCCTTCCTTCCTTCCATCCTGCCATCCGGCC
>JAOTBB010001293.1:1773065-1809282 GCA_025629985.1 Chamaetylas fuelleborni
AAAGCCAAGGCACAGGGGAGGTTCAAGTGGCTTGTCCAGAATCCCACTTGGGACTTGCACCTACATCTCCTAAGCCACAAGTGAGTCTGTCTTCAGTTAAACTGTAATGTCAACAGTGATTTCAGGCAAATGCTGAAAAAATGGGTCCAGTTTTACTGGTAAAGGCGCCAGGCTCTAAACCAGCCTCTGGAAGAGCTCTCCTTGCCCACACACATTATCCAGCACTGGGGTGGAACAGCAGAGAAGGCAGGAAGAGCCCAGAGAGAACATTTACCCCTCTGAACACCCACAAACCTCTCCCAAATTCCTGCTGCTCCCCTTAGGCAACCCCTGGGAATGAATTCCCCTGAGTGACCCCGAGTTTTGGCCTCTCCAAGCCCTCCAGGTTTTCTCCTGAGTTAATCCTGTGAGTTTTCCCAGAGCACAGGGATCATGGAGACTCTCAGGATGTCATCTGCCACTTCAGAGGGACTCAGAGAGCCAAGAATAGCAGAAAGCCAGAGCAGCACATACCCCTGGGTGCTCTACAGCTGTGCTCGAGCCTAAGACCTGTAATTTTCACACCATTTCTCACCACCCTACATTCAGACAAGTCCGTTTTCCCAGCTCTGCGGTCTGAACACCCAGATCTCCAATTTTTACATTGTCTTCTCATTCCAAAGGGGCTGGCAGAGCCTGGAGGCAAAGTGCTTCCAGTGTGCTGTGTTTCTTGCCTTGATTTATATTGGCTTCTGGAATTAATTCTTCTGTTTAATAATTATTTCATTAAGCAAAATGTGGTGAAAAATACCCAAACAATGACATGAATGGGATGGTGGATGTTCCATGAGGGTTTTTCTGCACAACAGCTGTGAGTGAGGTGGGGCACTGAGAACTGGAGAGGAAACCACAGCAGAAAAAGTCCATTCTACCTCTTTTCCACCTCCTTTTGGGGGGTGAAGAAATCTTTGAAACTTTCAGTCCTCATCCACCTTTTCAAGTTAAACATGCACACTCCTCCAGTTGATAGAGGTAGAGAGGTCATTTGTTTAATCAAAATTCTTAAAAGGGGGGAAAAAAATTCTTTATTTGGAAGGTAAATTTGTAGCTTGGCTGTTGGACCATCTGTGCAGTGACCAAGGTAACTCATCTCTCAGCTGGAACCAGACACATTCCAGCAATACCCTCACCCTAAACGAAGAAAATCTGTTCCAGGTGGAGAGATTTCCAAAGAATTTTACACCTCAAACCTACATGAGGTGTAACCAATCTAATCTTTCATCCAGTGGGACAGTAGAGGATACAGAAAAACACCTTCAAAGGTGGATTTCTTTTCCTGCCTTGGTGGGAATTAGAGCAGAAGTGTTGGATCTGCAATGAGACCTTGACACAAAACCCAAAGCTGGAGGATATTATTGCTTTGGGTTGAGGATGTGTTGTTCAGAAATAACATGTGTGAACAGTGAATCCAATCTCCAAGGTTTTCAAACTCAAAAGGGCTTAGATATTTAGATTTTACTTTTTTTTCTTGGTATCCAAGTGAGTTTAGGTGCTGAAGACTCAGTGAATGCTCTTGTGGACTTCTGGAAGTTGTGCTGGCTCTGCCAGCCCTGAAACACAGCCTGACAACAGGACAGCACCTAAGGGACATCTCCAAAATGGAAATAAATTAAAAGTCAGACTTCTATGTTATTCACAGGCAGATGCAGGCTCAGAGAAACATCATCCTTTACAGTGCCAGTGCTCAACTCAAATCATCTCAGGCCCAGGAATTTTGTAGAGCAGATTCTTGGTGAGAGGGTCCCAGTGATTGGACCAAAAAGAAAACTGCACTAATTTAAATTAGGATCAGACTTGCTTATAAAATCAAATAAGCACCAAAATCTGTCTATCCACATATGAACTTTTCTCTTACTCTTAAAAAAAAAAAAAATTAAAGAAAAAATCCCAGTTTGGCTTGGATTGAACTGAGTTCAGTACAAAGACCAAAACCAGTCACTAATTAATGGTGTCTCGTTTTCTGGTATTTATGCACCATAAAAATTAATAAGGGACTTCTCTGGGAAAATAAATGGTTAGCTGGAAAGCCAGCTTTGGCCTTTGGTTTTTTCCTGTTACTCATAACTTCTCAATGAGATTCCTTGAAACTTTGAGCTGGTTCCTTCCCAGGAACTTTTAGCAACTTCCCAGAGCCAATGTTTCAAATGAGGAATTGAAGCAGCCTCCCTGATATCAGAGGAGAGGGACTGAGTGTAAAATTTAACTGTTCATGCTGATTTCCAGACTTCAGGAATAACACACATGAAATTTTCAGAAGCTGTGGATTTAGTTACATCTATATCTATAATTTTCTGCATTTTAAGATTTAGGCACCAAAACTTCTATGTGACCTGCAGAGGTCACATGAAGGCAGCAGGTGTTTGCTTTCCTAAAAAAGGTCCAAAATTTGGGAACATCTCCACTGAGCAATGGAATCTTACACTGACACTTAGTTTTGTCCAATTTCCTCATATAATCCATTCTGCCACAATATAAAATATCATCTTAATCCTTTAAACAACATAGCTGGGATTAGATGTTGTGTCTGAGCTGAAAACTTCTGCTTTCTAGGAGGTTTAGATGTGGAAGCAAGAGGAGAAAGCCACTCAGACAGCAAACAGGAGGTTTAGAGCACAAGCAAGGACCAAAAACTGGGATATCAGATATCACCTGTTTGCTGGTGGAGTTCCCACACTCCTTATCAGCCTCCCACTCCCTCAAGAGGAAAATCCATTCCACCAGCACCATTCCCACCTGTGGAAGTGACCTAGAGGGCTAGAGTGGGAATGTAAGGGAGAGCACAGCAAACCTTGGGATGGATCAGCAGAGCTCAGTGGATGTGGAGAAAATGGAGCCAGGAGCTCGTTTTTAGGGCTTCATGGGAAAAAGCCTCAGATGGAATATCCTGGGTCAAATCTCCAGCTGGATTAAGCAGAGAGAGCTTTGGACACTGTCAGTGCTTTGCTGGGTGACATCAGCCCAGGGCTGGCTCAGGATCCTCTTTGATTTTTTGTTGCGTTGGTTTTTTTTTTTGTTTTTGTTTTTTTTTGTTTTGTTTTGTTTTGTTTTGTTTGTTGTTGTTTTTGTTTTGTTTTGTTTTGTTTGGTTTGGTTTGGTTTGGTTTTGTTTTTGGTTTTGTTTTTGGTTTTTTTTTTTACCTCTGCACAATTCTCCCAAAACCTTTAATTCCAGCTTTTCTCCTCTTCCTGCAGCAGCCCAGCACTGGAGAAGGAATCCTGCTCGGGCATTTCTAGGCAGCCAGGTCTTCTTTGAGGCCTGTGGAGAGCTGCAGGAGCTTGGCTGGGGATGAAAGCAGGAATGAACAATGCTGGTTTATTCCTGATATTTTGCTGCAATATTTCAGTGATGTCAGAGCCAAACCTTCGGAAAAAAATATATATGTAGTACACAGGGTTGGGTCCAGTGGCTGGATTAAAAGAACAGGATTATTTTGATTACCTTGATTTAGAGCACCAGCGGTGCTGAATCATGTTCAGCCAAAGAAATATCACGGAGGCAAAATTTACTCCTCTGTACAGAGAAAAGCAGAGAGGAAGAAGGCAGGGAGGAAAGAAAAATGACTCTGAATCAAGAGATGAAAATATACACTGGTTCAACATTTTCTTCTTGTAATGATTTTCTTTCTTAAGCAGGCAACCACAAAAGACAGAGATGTTTAATCCATTAAAAGTGCAGCTTTCTGGACAGAATAATCCGAGTTTTGTCAAGCCACCAGCCTGCTTCTCCCTGGGTGGGCTCGAGCTGGGGAGGGAATAGGCTTTTATTTGATTCCCTCAGAACAGGTCAGTGTGCACAGGCTTCAGGGATGGTATCTAATAACCTCTCCTGGCAGGTTGTCAACGGGAGCATGGGGGGAAATGGATTTTCATCAGGGAGTAGCACAAATCTGAATTTTATCTGGTACCACGGTGGCAAGAGGGAGGATGACTTTGGGGAGAGCGTGGATGGAGTTCTGCTTCCCTTTCAATGGTTCCTTCACCAGTCATTCCCATTTTCTTCAAAGGTTGGAAAGACAGAAGATCCCCCACTTTTTTTCACATGGATTCATGGAGGGAGGTTTTGACAGCCTGGCTTGAGTCAGAGCAGTGTAAATCATCTCTGGTGAAAGAGGGACTTTCCTTGAGGATTAGCAAAGGCAAGGACAATGAATGGATGGAAATCTCTCCCATCCCCTGATCCTCTCCTCTGGAATAGGGAGGACAGCACCAGGATCCCTGCATGGCAGGATTTATGTACAAACACTGAGGGCCTGATTGGAAAACAGCAGTTATTGGAAGATAAGAGTTATTGGAAGATAGATAAGAGTTACTGGAAGATAAGATAAGACAACCCAGGCTTTGCTGTCATTGCATGAGCACCACCAACCCAACACCCTCCCTCCAGCACCGGCCCTGGGTGAGGCTGCAAATCATCATGGATGTGGGAGGTCTAAATTCCAATTTCAGCACATCCTTGGTCGCTCTTCTTGGTACCAGTTCTTGGGCTGTTCTCCCACGGGCCTCACACCTCTGCTGTTTTTTTAACAAGTGCTCAGGGAACTCAGTTTTTGTCTTGAGGTAAGAGAAATGGGTGAAAGCTCTTTAAAAAAGCAGCATATTTACAGCACTTTAAAAAAAAAAGTGTTTTCTTACTGATATTATTCATATCTTCTTCTTTCATTTGCACGCAGGCTCACACAAATGTAGAATCACAGAACTGTTTGGGTTAGAAACAACCACTGAGATCTTAAAGTCCAATTGTTAACCTTGACAAAAGCAAAGAGGTTTTGCCCCTCTCTCCTTTGGGAGTAAAAAAAAAAACAAAAAACAACAAAACAAAACCTCAAACAAACATACAAAACCCAAACCAAATTGAAAAGCATCAAAAAACCCGAAAACAAACCCCCAAGAAATACAAGCTTCATCTCTTCAGTTAAAACTTCAGTTAAAGAAGATTTCCATATTAAAAACTAATTTTGTTCTCATGAAAATTATAATTTCTATTGCAACAAGCAGCAAAAGCAACTCTGATATCCCCAAACCCCCAGTACAGCAGAGGGCTGAGGAAATGTGGGCCAAAATAGAAATGTTCCATCTACAGAGCTGGACTTTGAAGATCCTTGTGGGTCCCTTGCAGCTCAGGATATTCCATAATTCCCTAATTCCCAAGAGGTCTCCACAGTGAATCCAGTGCTGCCATTCCCCTCCATTCCTGGAGAGAGCAAACAGCAAAGCCCTTTGCTGCTGCATCCCACTCTGGATAAGGGGTCAGGGGAAAGCAGGAAGGATTGAGAGACAGAGGTTGAAGGTTGGGATTCCCCAGAAGGAAAGTCAAAGAAAATCCCTTCTGGACGCTCACCCTGGTCCCAGGAATCTGCCTGTGGGTGATGCCTTGAAAGGTTGACCTGGAACAGAGACCAGACAGAGCAAAAGGGATAAAATAGGAATTTATTGAAAGGATAAAATAGGAATTTATTGAAAGGATCCACCTTGGGCAGTGCAAGAGCTTGGCCGAGGCTACACTCAAATCAAATCCAAGATGGATCCCAGTCATCAGTTTTACACTTTCACAAATTTTGGTTCATTTACACATTGGGGTTAATTGTCCAACCACAGCCCCAGGCTATGAAATCTCAGCCCCCTGGTTTGCCCCCTTTCCCTCACCATTGTTTATGATTTTTGGGTACCAGTTGTCCTTGATTCTCCAGCTGGGAAGGGATTGCTTTGCCTAACACCCCTGTGAAGAGAACTTACTAACACCTAAAATGAAGTTTCAGAGTTACACACCAAGCAGCAGAGAGTCCAAAAAAAACATAAGAGCTAAAACCCAAGGCATCATGGGTCCTTCCTCACCAAAGTCATCCTAACCCTCTCCCTGCCTTCCTACCGACTTTGGGAGGAACAGGTTTATCCCACCATGGGATTCACACAGAAAAACAACCAGCTCCTTGTTTCCAAGGATTTGAGGATCAACCTTGCCTGAAGAGGTTCTCTGAACCAATGGACACATTCCTGGGCTTAGCAAGGCATTCCTGGTGGATAAAATACATGGAGGGTTAGGACTGCCATGTGCAGGGACAGACCTTGTGATGTGGTCCCAAAACCACACCTGAACATGGGGCTTTGGGGAGATCTTGAAAATCCATCTGGTCCCATGGGAAAGGCATTTTCATCGCTGAGGATTTGCCCAGAAAGGCTCCAAACGCCCCCAAAATCTTGTGCCTTACCCAGGCATTGAACCACACACAAACTGAGCCCCCGAGAACATGGAATTAATTGCTCATTTCCCAGAAACCTCAGGCAGTTTGTCACAGGCTAATAAAGAGAATAATGGATCATGGGGGAAAAACATAATTAGGTTCACCAAATGTAGCCTAGGCTTCTGTTTTTGTTTCAAATATCAGTTCCACCAAAGTAGGAGTATTTTGTGTTTCTATGATTTCCTGAGTAAAACTGGGAGGAAATCGTAAAATGCTAAAAAACGCCCACAAATTAAAAGTTCTTATCTCGACATGAAAATATTATTCAGAATCTCTGCGGATTGTTTTACTAATTTCCAAAATGGATGATCAAATACTGAGTGATCCCTCCATGGCTGCCAGTATTTTTAATAGGCATCTTAGTCAATGTTAGTACAGCTGTCCTTTCAAATCAACTCTTCTGGTGACTCACACTTGGATTCGGAGATTTCCCGAGGTTTTATCTGCTCTTGGTGGGCCCGTGCTTGGATCCTGTCACACGAGAGAGCAGGAGGCTCCTCCTCATCCAAAACACACAACCCACGGCGCAGTGAAAAGGACACACACAATTAAAAGAGGCAGGAAAAGATGGGAAAAGGGAAAAAAAAAAAAAAATAAAAAAAAAGACCAGTAGGGTCATTTCATGCTCCGGCAGATCGGCGTTTTTATGTAAAACTCCTGGAATGTCATATTCCTGCAGCCACCCTCCGGCCTTACTCATGGCGAGTTCACATCACCTGTTTCCCCTTGGAGTTGACATTTCCAAGGGCTTTGGCTCCCTGACGTGCAGTTGGAAAAGTGAAAGGCAAGAAAAGTCTCCACGTTCTGGAGAAAACACGGCTCCTTGCAAGGTCTCACGGAAACGTCAACAGCCAACGGAAACGGAGACGAGGAGGCCGTGAGACACTCGCCCTGCTGCAGAAAACAACTATTAGAGGAATTTATATTCATTTCAGGAGTTTTATTTCTCACGTTGAACCTTCCCCAAGTCAATCTGACTGAAGGTTGCAGGGAATTTAGGGGTGCATTGACAGAGGGAGGAAGCTTTGCCCCCTAAAATCTCATTTTTCAGGTGGAAAAGTGCTTTTTGACCCCAACTGTGACACGAGAGAGGTTTTGTGTCAATAGCTGGAGTTTTGTTTCTGCCCAGATTGCTCTTAGTCCTAAAAAAAAAAAAAAAAAAAAAAATAGAAAACTAAGGAGAAGTCTCTGGGCTGAATAATTTTGAAGCCTCCAGTAGCTTGAAATATCTCCAAACCTATTAAACCCTGAAACCAAAATAAACATTTTGTCCTCCCTTCATGGAAGCATAAAGAATGTCTTAAGGCAACCCGTCCACTTGCCTGCCAATCCCAAATTGCCCTCAAGAACATATTCTCCAGGGCTTTGTCAAATGAGCTTTAACATTCCTCAAGCAACAGGGGGTTCCACCACGTTCCTGGAAAGGCTTTTCCACAATCTGGTCCCGTGTGCTTTCAGAAAGCAACCATGAAGAGCCCGTTACCTGCGAGCACTGGAGCTGGAGAGGAACCCAACTTTCCATTCTGTGGTAAATCCCATGCTTTCAAATACCTTTCCAGTCTGGATGCGAGGGAAAGCAAAATATTTTCAAGATTTCCTACGAAACGGGGCTCTGAGGGAAAAGGACACTTGCAGTCGATATAAATGTCAATAAAGACAAAATTTGGGAGTGAGCTGAGGTTTATTGTTTTTATACAAACAATATGCTGCAGCATCTTAAAAAGAAATAGGAATAAAAGCGCCTCCTGAAACTGAAAACCAAAACTTTTCTTTTTAAAGAAAGCTTGTCGGAATTGCTGTTTACAAACCACATCAGTTTTATCAAATTGGCTTTTTCCAACAGGAAAGCATTCCTGCAGAAAATTTCCCACTGGCTCACAAGCAGGGCCTTGCAATATCAAGGTCACAGAGTGGGTTTTGTTTCTGCTCTCCAAGAATTTCAACTGCCCAACATTGCTTTCCCAGAAGATGCATTTCACAGAAAATTATTATATTGGAATTGAATCCTTTTAAATTGAAGGAATTTAAATATTTTAATCAGTGTATTCAGGAGCAGCGCAGACCAATGACTAAATTCAAACTGTGTTTACGTTGAGCCAATTCTTTATTTTCTCAGAATTTAAATTCTTATACCCTTGGTTTTCAAAATATATTGATTCAATTAAGAACCTAAATGTTCCTTAAATTAAAGAAATGTCAATATACAGCTTGAGCTACTCCAGAATTTCAAATTAAGTCTGGGCTTGAGATGGATTCTTGAATCACAGAATGGTTTGGGTTGGAAGGGACCTTTAAAGGTCATTTACTCCAACCTCCCTGACACGAGCAGCGACATCTTCAACAAAATCCAGCTCTGTTCAACTTGTCCTTAAATGTTTCCAGGGATGGGGCATCCACCACCTCTCTGTGCCACAGTTTCACCACCCTCATTGTAAAAAAAAGTCCTTTTTTTCTATCTAATCTAAACACCAATACCTGACATAAACACCCATCCCCTCAGCCAAATCCCAACTGAGGCACCCTCCCATCCTAAAGGCTTCCTGAACTCCCTTCCCCACTGAAGCCCCACACCATTGATTAATAATTATTTGCAGAGGGAAGCTGCCTGCACTCTCAGCCCTTTAATATTGATTAAGAAGCACTCGGCAAGGAAAGGCTGGGTGGCTCCAGCTCTGGGAAGTGCCAAGGAAAATAAAGCTGGTATTAGTGATCCTCAGCGTCTTTGCTGAGAAAAAGGCAGCATTGTGGGCTGGGAGACTGCTCACCAAAGGCAGATCTTTTCCAGTCATCCAACAACAATAACAGCAGTGGATAAATAGGTGGGATACTCACAAGGGGAACCGATGGAGGGAATTGAAAATGAGCAAAAGGAGCAAAAAAACGAGAGGGAAAAAAGGAAGGTGTTAAGACTTTCCAGCATTCTGAGAGAACAAGGTTTTATCCTCAGTCGGGGGAAAAACAGATTTACTAAACAGAGTGACCTCACTTGTTTGCACAGCATTCAGTAACATGAATTTTATTGCCTAGGGTACCTCCATGGGAGCTTGCAAAGCCTTTCCAGCAGCCCTGTGAAAGATGCCGAGTGTATGGAAAAGACATAAACCAGCTCGAGGAAGGAATGGCACAGCTGGGGGAAACAAAAAAAGAGAGGCTAGAAACACCCTGGTTGGGTGTATGCAAAACTGAGAGAGAAAAACTCTTTACTGTGAAGGTGGTGGCTGCCCAGAGAAGTGTGGATGTCCCTGGAAGTGTTCAAGGCCAGGCTGGATGGGCTTGGAGCAAGGGAAGGTGTCCCTGCCCATGGCAGGGATGGAATGAGATGAGTTCTAAGGTCTCTTCAACCCAAACCATTCTGAGTTTCCATGATCTTGTGAAAACTCTGGGAAAACATTGACCTACGCAGTGAGGGATGTTTGAGCTGGTGGTGAGGAGGTTTTCTGGGAGAAAAGATCAACCTCACCTGTGTACAGAAGCAGCTCCTTTGAGCTGCTGGGTGGGAGAAGCTGTCTCAGTGTCTCCTGGGGCTGGGAGCCTCTCGTGAATGGGAGAAGAGCAAGGGCAGAGCATTTCCACAGCCACTGAACCAGCAGGATGCTCAGGAACGCTGCTGCCATCCCCTGAGCAGCCACCAAGGGCTGGGGACAGAAGTTCCATGGGAACAGCTTGCAGCCAGCCTTGTCCCCAGCAACCCTGGACAGTCCTGGACATGAGGTGACCATGAGTGGACACTGACTGAGCAGTCACACACGAGGTACACGATGACAAATGTTGTGTCTGCTGTTCCTCTCAGCCAACAGCCAGCCAGGGAACCCCAGAATCCCACAGGCTTGGGTTTAGAGATCCTAAACATCATCGAGTTCCAACCATGCAGGAGTTTATTCATTGCAAATTAAACAACCTGTGATTTCCCTTTTTTTTTGCTTCTCGTGAGGAAATTTCTCCGTGAGAAAGACAAGAATTTTCTGGGGGAAGCACTGGAAGCCACCAGATGAGCAAACAAAAAATTCCTCTTTTTGTTCATGCCTTCATCCTGGGGTGCTTTCAGCTGGCCCCTTCCAAGGAATTCTCTCCCAGCTCCACCTGGTGGCAAAAAGGATATTTGGGCCACTGCTGTGGTCATTGGGTCAGGCTCCAAGGGGACAGGGATTGTTTCTGCTGTGCTGTTCTGCTGAGAGTTCCTTGTTCTGGGTGGCTCTGATGTGACTCCTCCCGTGGGCTGGGAATACATTTTCTTCCTGCAGGGAAGGAAATTCAACACCCATCCCCTGCCCATGGTGAGAGCCATGGGGAAATCACAGCTGGGAAGAGGAATTTGGGGAGAAAGCAGAGGGAGCCTGGGGCTGGCAGCTGTTCCCAGCATCTTCCTTGGGGCTGAATTTTTCTTGAGCTGAAAGACCATCAAGAAGAGTTTGGACAACACCCTTGGGGCACAGGGTGTGACTCTTGGGGATGGTCTGTGCAGGGCCAGGAGCTGGACTTGATGGTCCTGATGGGTCCCCTCCAACTCAGGATAATCTGTGATTCCCTGAAGCTTCTCCAAGAGGGATCAGAGCAATGAAATCTCCCAGATTGTCCTTTGGGATGTCCAAGACTGAACTCAGCTGCACAGAGCTGGCACCTCGTGTCCTCTGAGACAACCTGAAGTGTCTCACCTGTCCTGCTTTGCTTCCCAAGAGTGGAGGTTGCACCTCTGCCTCATGCTGGTGCAGATAACTTCAGCTTTATCAGTGTATTTGGCATGACTGCAGTGATAAGGGGTTGTAAAAGATAAGATACAGACACCATGAGATAACACTGGATCAGTGCAGGACCCTTCAAAGCCCTTTGAATGACTGAAAAAATAAATCCTGATTAAAATATCTGCAGGATCAGGTCAGTTCCTGGTCCAAAATACCAAAATAAGCTCAGACCAGGCCTTAATTTCTCCAGGTAAAATTAGAACAGCAGCAGCAACATCATTGCCTGGTTTTTGCTGTTACCAACTGAGAGAAAGAGAGAGAGAGAATAAAAGAGAGAAAGGGAGAGAAACAAACCAAGAAGAGAGGAAGAAGATTGCAAAAAAAAAAAAAAAAAAAATCCAGCTAACTGCAAAAATGCAAAACATTCCCTAAAAGCAGGAATTAATAATGGCTCTTTTTTTGCAAGCAAGAAATTTGATATTTTAAAATGTATAATAGCATATATTCCTGAGAAAATAACAAGGAAAGAAAAAAAGGAACCATGAAAAAGCCCCAACTTTTTCTTAAATACTAAATACCTAATTTCTAAACATCATAATTAATCAAAAATCATGAGCTGGCAAAAATTCCTGGGCCTGGCTCATGGCTAATGAAGCTGCCACAGCCCCAAACATGCAATGCTTTGACTTCTACCATCAAGCTGATTCCCAACACTGTTATTTATGGTTGCTGGAAATGGCTTGGGAATGCTGGGTGCATCCATTTGGGATCTTCCACGTGCCAGGAGCTGAGGTCACTGGTGGGAAGAACATCAGGGTGGGGGAAGTGGAGCCTTTGTAGAGAGTTATGGGAGCTGTAGGGGCTAATTCTGGGTTTGGAAGCGCTGATGAGGCTGTAGAGAGACAACATGGAATCAGGAAGTGTGGGAAAGGGAGGCAAAGCCATGGCAGCACTTCCAAAAACCCTGCACCCCACAGAACCCCATTTATTCCATAAATCACCCCAATGTCCTGAGCTAAGGACATATCAGAGGACGTGGAGACCAGCAGAGCAGATGTCCCAATCCAACTCCCACCTATTAGTGTTGGTGGTTTGGTTTTTTTTTTTTTTTTTTTTTTTTGTTTTGTTTTTGTTGTTTTTTTGGTGGGGTTTTTTTTTGTTGTTTTTAGTCAGTCAGGATAGAAGCACAAGAGACAGGATTTTTGTGTTTGCACTCAATTTTTCATGAAATCTTATCTATAGCACAGAGTTCTGCAGCACTTCTAGCTAACAAGCTGAAAGTGAGAAAATGTTGGTGAATCTACTAGTTACAAGGTATTTTAAAGGCTAACTATCCAATTAAGAGCTAACATCTATATTATTTATACTTTTGACCCAATAACCAAACTCCTGTGACCCACACTGCAGTACTTTCTATCCAACCAAAAACTACCTGAAATCATAAAGAAGGAACAAGAAGGAAGAAAGAGCCAACGCCCCAGAACCTCCATCTTGTCCCATACCTGTTACTATATTCTAAAGCCCAAATTCCAAACCCTTCACCATGTGAAATCACACACTTCTATTCTAACTACACACCAGTGATCCCAACCCCATCACTCAAATTTGGAAGCCTCAAGTCAAAGCAGTGTTCTCCTGGGGGTCAGGGTCGGAAAGCACAGAAAGTTCAGAACTCCCAGGCTTCAGGGTTCCAGCCCCCATCCTTTGGGATCTCCAGGGGGGTTTCCTGCTGCTCCCCATCCTCCACCCTCCTGCAGGAAGGGAGAGGTGCCCGAGCCAGGATGGAACTTGGAATGAGCAGTTGGCTCTTCCCTGGGGCAGGGGAGAGCATGGAGAGAATCCCCACCCTCAAAACAAGGAATTTTTGGAGCCACGCTTTCACCCCCAGCTCCAGAATAAAACAAAATGCTTGGAAATAACCACAGGGAAGTCAGGAATTGCTGGTTAATTCCCAAGGAATTAACCAGTTGTCATAATAATTCCAATTCCAGTTGAGGTGGGTGCTCAAGTGGGAGCCAGGATGGACAGAGCACTGAGAAGGGCACCCAGCAAAAAGATTTTATTTAGATTCTACTCTCCTTTTATGCTTTTCTTTCCTCAAAATAATCAGGAATAACTCTATCACATTCCTTCCACTGGTGATTCCTACACCAAATATTCCACACAGGTACTTTAAGCAGGGAATTAAGAGCCCTGTGTAAAGCAAGAATATTCCAGAATGATAATTAGTATAGAAAATAAAAATAATTTTTAAAATAACTAATTTTAAATTAATAATAATTAAATTATGAACCATATTTTCAGCTCTATAACTCCTGAAGACTTAAATTATCAGGTCTCCCACACAGCTACTTGTTTTGCATTTGGAGTGTGTTTAACCTGTTAGAACTGGCTCTGGATTTCTCAGAAATTCACAATACAGAATCCAAAAATAAAAATGAAATATGGATTCACGTAAACCACCTTCCCCTGTGCTGCAGCACATCTCAGATGTGACTTCAGGTGAGTGAGAGGTAAAATCCAGGTGGTTTGGGTGAGGTTTGCCTTGGGATGATCTTGGCATCAGGAGCCAAGAAACTGCATCAGGAACCTTCAGGATTATCCTGATGATCTCTGAGAATCCTCTTATCTGCAGAAAACCCAGAAATTCCCATAAATTCTTGCAGTGGAATTATTTTTTTTTATAAAATATATTCTGATTTTCAGGAACAGTATTGCTGTTTTCATCAGATTTCCTCCCTGCTATCCTTTCCTTTGTACTTCCACGCACTGAATTTTTTTTTTTTATTTTTTTTTAAATGAGAATTAAAATTCAGATATCTCCTGTCACTACTCTGAGACGCAGCCCAATCTTCCTGGCCAATTCATCTCCATGGATGAATGCACCATGGATGCACCAGGATAATCTGGTGAGCCCAGGAGGCAAATCCATTGGGGAAAGTGGGAATGGAAATAATTGAACTCTGATTTTTGAAGCATCAGAGCTGAATTTTCAAATTTTTTTTCAGTTTTTCAACCAAAAAAAATTTCTTTTTGCACAGATAAAAAGGAAACAACCCAAACTATTATCCAGCAGTCACTCTCACCAAGGTCCTGTTTATGCTGTTGAAATAACCTGGTCCAGCTCATTTTCTGTCACCAAACCTTGCTGAAGCTTCAGAAAAATTCACCTGTGCCTGCTTCTCCCACCTTTGCAGCCTCAAACCATGACTGAAAATGGAAACCTTCTCCCCAGCAAAGCCCTCCCACTACAGATCCCACTTTCAACTCAAAATCCAAATTATCACCACAATAAACCAAAGAAGACTCAACCACACATGGTTTGGGCAAGGCCACCACCAGCCCAGAGCATCCAAAAACAGTTAGGAATGGTTTATTTGTGGTTTTTTTCCAAATGGCTGCTGATAGAAGGAGGGTTTTTAAGAGGGAAAATTCAAAGTTAATGGCAAATGCAATCCAGAAATCAAACTCAGTCACAAACAAACCCCCTCCTCTTGTGGCCTTGTAGTTTTGGAGCTGGGTTTGTGTCCCAGTGACTGTCACAAGGAATTCCAAAGGAAAACAGGCACAAGTGAGGTCATTCCCACCTGAGGAAGGGGAAACTTTGGTTTTATTGAAGTTTCCTTGCCTCAGGAGACAAGAAGCAGAGGAACAAGAGAGAGGTGGCTCATGGAAAACATGATTCCAGACCAGCCTTGATGTCTGGGACATTTGGCCATTCATAACCAAGACACCAAATCAAAGTGTCTCAAATGTCTTCTTGATGCCTTTTGGTTTTTTTTAAGCTCTGGCCATGACAATTTTAGTGCTGCCTTGTTAGAAGTAACAAACCCCATTTTTTCCCCCCTTAATTCTTACAAAAATAAGTGAAATTTCAGGCATGCAGAGCCTTCTGTCTGAATCACCAAGCAGGGTTAGCTGGTGGAATTTCCCAGCAGATTTTGGGGGATTTCTTTAGGCTGGAGATCCCTTCAGTCACCACCTCAGTGCCCAACCACTTTATTTTCATTTTATTCCCTCAGCCCTCTCAAAAGGCTGCCCAGTTCTCCTGGGACATCACTCAGGGAGAGCCTGAAAAGCTTTAAAAAAACCAGAATCTCAGATTGGTTTGGGTTGGAAAGGACCTTAAAGATCATTCCTGTCCCATGGGCAGGGACATTTCCCACCAGACCAGGTTGCTCCAAGCCTCATCCAACCTGTCCTAATCCTTTGAGAGATTCTTCTGTGCAAGTGAGGGGCAGAAATGAGTGCTAATTTAGGCTGAGTGCCCTTGTAATTAGCACCTTGCAAATTAACCCTGCCCTGGGAAGCTGAGAAGGCCAGGAATGGCAGAGAAGCCAGGGCAGGAATGGCATTTCAGGGAGTTCATCATCGAAGGAGAGGTGGGAAATGGATTGAAAAGCAGGCTCTGGACTTGAATTCTAATATTTATAATTGCTATTCTAATATGTATAATTGATATTCTGATATTTATATTCTGATATTAGTTGTGTGGATCTGGGATTCTGGTCTGGTCAGGGTCTGTCTGTTGACTCAAGAAGGTTTTGTACCAGTCCCTGAGTTTGGAATTCTGCAGGGAATGCTGCCAGCCTTAAATTTAATTTCAATTTTAATTTTTATCTTATTTTATTTTATTTTATTTTATTTTATTTTATTTTATTTTATTTCATTTTATTTTAGTTATTTTATTTTTATGGGAATGTAAATCATGAAATCATTAAGGGTGGAAAATACCTTTGAGATCATCAAGTCCAACTTAACCCAGCACCACCATATTCACCATTTAACCACACCCCAAGTGCCACAGCCACATATTTTTGACCAATTTCAGGGAATACAAACAAGAAAGAAAGAAATGAGTGTGAGCCCAGGCACACCAAGAACCCAATGAAGAGTGGAGGAAGAGGAGGGTGAAAGGTTCCCTCTGATTCCCACTGATCCCTTCCCCATTAACCCCAGGGGGAGGCTGCACCCCCTGCATTCCTTAGACAGGAGCCTCATTTAATTTAAATAATTTAATTATTTAATTTAAATAATTACTGGAAGCTGTGGCTGTTCAGTCCTTGAGAATGTGGAATGAAGCAATGGAAGGGTTTCAAGAGCCTACAAACACTGATAAGCCCCTAAATGGATCATCCCCACTTTGTCATTTGATATGAGGCTTTTTTCAAGCTCTGGCCATGTTTTATTTTAAAAAAAAATATATATATTTATATATATATATAAAAGAGTTTTGTAAGGTCCAATTATATTTACTCACCATTACTTCAGGGGTAGCTAGAGGCTGATGTGCTGGAGCAGCTCCATGGACTTGTTTCTTGCTTTAATTCCTTCAATTAATTATTGAAGTCCAACCAGGAAGGTCAGCCTTCCAGAAATGTGGTTTTTCCACCTGCAGAATCAAAAAGAACCGACCCAAAACACTTCAAGCTTGGCTTGGGAGGGTCATTTTCAGAGCACTTGAATTTCTGCATCGATTTTAGCCCATTTGAAGAGAAACAAGGAACATTCCTGGGCAGTGGAACTCGCTCAAATATATTGTTAAAATATTAGAAAATCCCTGGCGCGCCTCTGGCTCAGGTAAAAGCAGGCTCACAAGTAATTCCTTGGCATGGCTCAGGAGCTGGCACGGGCCAAGGGCCGTTCCCAGGACACATTTTGGATAGAGCCACCTTGTTCTGGAAGGCCAGGATATTTCACAGGTTGGTTGTGGGCAGCTTGAGGCATCAGCATGAGGGCTGTGTTTAATTAATTCATTTTATTTGATTTTTTAAAATTAATTCTAATTTTAATTAATTTAATTAATTCATGGAGCTGCAGCCAGAATGTCCAATCCACTCCTGTGCCAACAACTCCTGGAAGAGGAGCAGAGATGTTTGGGAGAGGATGGAGAAGATTGAATGGTTCCTCCTCTTTTCCAAGCAACTTCCCAGCACCAGGCTATGCCAGATCCCAAGGGAAATTCCTCATTTTGCATTTGGCAGCAGTCACACCCCGGAGGGACACCAAGGAGTCACACCTTCCCCATTCTCCCCAGCTTTGGTTCCACTGCAGGACTGGCCTTTGGCAGAAGTGGAGGAGACAGCTTGAAGCAAATCCCTTGGGAAATGGGAAAATCCTGCTGCTCTCCCACCCACAGCACAGGGGCAGGGTGTGAACTCTGAAACCTGGCACCACCTGGGGCTCTGCCCTGCTCACATCCCAAACAGCCTTGAGGGCACTTCCCACCCCCAGACCCCAGGCCAACTCTCAGAGGGAGTAAGGGATGAGTTTGGCCAAGTCATGGCTTGGTTCTGACCCTCTTTCATCTCTCTGCCCTGTGCCTGTCATTCTATTTAGATTAAAAAAGTTCAGGCATCGCTTCTGTCTCTTAAGCAGCTCACTTAGAACCTCTAGAAGGAGATGTTCGAAACACTACACAGCCTGAGCAATGTTAATGATGCTAATGATGATGATGATGATGATGATGATGATGATGATGATGATGAATCAATATCAAGTGTTTAAGGCCAGGCTGGAGCAACCTAGTCTAGTGGAAGGTGTCCATGCCCACGGCAGTGGGGTGGAATGAGAGGAACTTTAAGGTCCCTTCCAACCCAAACCATTCTGTGATTCTGGCATTGGATTTCCATCTCACCTCTTGGTGATTAATCGTATTTTTACGAAAAATCATACTTTTTTTTAGTCTTTCGTGCCTATTTAAGAGGAAGCTTGGTATAAAATTTGTCCCCTCATTGTTTTTGCTCTCTTTCTCCTCATTCTGTGTTTTTACTCGTATGCTCTTCTCCACCCATCTGTGCTCAAGCACTGGTTCCCCAGCTGGGTTACACACAGTTCCCTCAGTGTACCTGGACACTTGTAAGAGATTCAGACAACTGATTATTTTTTTCTAAGCTAAAGGCAACTCTGTTTTTACTGGATTTGACTTCTCATGCTCCCCTTCTGCTCAGCACACCCACAGCTTCAGGCTGAAACCACCTTCGAGACATCGCAGCGACGCTGAGGAAAACAACTGAGAGAAAGGGGGGAAAAAACCTATTTTAATTTTTCTGGAGGTGAAATCTCTCATCTGATCCTTGTTTTAATCCCAAATTCTCACAATGCACACTCGCATCACCCACTTCCTCTGTGGGAACAGCTGTCAAAACGCTGCCACATCCTCGGCTCTGCGGCTCCACGACTCCCGTTAGCAGCTCTGTGAGGCTCCAAACCTGCCAGTTCCCATCACCCAACTGCCAGGAAGTGTAAATGGGAGGTCAGCTGGGAAGCTGGAGAAGGCAGGGGCTTGCCCTGCAGGGTTTGGTGGGAAGCAAAGCAGAGGTAGATGCATCTCCCATCCCACCACCTCCATTCGTCCGCTCCTCTGGATTAAAATCTGAGCAGCCTGGTTTAGTGGAAGGTGCCCATGGCAGGGGAGTGGGAATTAGATAATCCTTGAGCTCTCTTCCAACACAAACCATTCTGTGATTGCATGAAAAATACCTGGATCACAGTGTTTGCCTGGTTCTTCAGAGCTTTGAGCTGGTATTTCTCATCACAAGAAGGGACAAAGCAAAGCAAAAGCAGGAGGAGCAGTGGTTGTGCAGAGTTTTCACTGATTTAGTGAACAATTCCTTGGGTGAATAATAATCTGTGAGGAGAACAACAGTGGGACACCAGCACAATCCTGGATAAAGATCCAGCATTTCTGTTTGAGGATGAGCAGCGTTGATTCTGCATAAAGGAACCAGCTCTGAAAGGGTTAAAAGCATGGGTGCTTTCCCCACAGCAGGAAAGGCAAAATAAATGAATAAATACAAGAATTTTGTGTGCATGGGAAGGAGAGAACTGGAAAGCCAAAGGGATTTTGGAAACCCTTAGGAGACACAAGTCAGGGTTTCCAAAGTAACAGAATCACAAAGGTCTGGGTTGGAGGGGCCCTAAAGATGATCTTGTTCCAAGGTTTAGGGTGGGTATCAGGAAAGGTTCTTGCCCCAGAGGGTGGTGGAGCAGTGGCCAGGCTCCCCAGGGAATGGGCACATTCCCAAGGCTGCCAGAGCTCCGGGAGAATTTGGACAACACTCTCAGGGACAGGCTGGGATTGTTGGGGTGTCAGGAGTTGGAGTGGATGATCCTCGTGGCTCCCTCCCCACTCTGGTTATTTAAAGCTCAGTGAGGTTCTGAACAGCTCCAGAGCTCCACAGTGAAGAAAAGGACATTTGATCAAGCAAGTCAATGTGTTGCCCGGGATAACAACAATTTTTTTAATCGTTGTCATCCCCCCAGACTAAATTTGGCCACGTCCAACCTATTCTGAGCTGCAGGAGTTATTTTGGAATCACATCCTGATGGTGACACTCTGCCAAGGTATCCTGACTTCTCCAGTGAAGTATGATGACCATGGAATCCCAGGGGAAGCTGATGGAGTCCCTCAGCCTCCTGAGCTTGTTTAAGGATGCCATTTACAATGGATGGAGAGGCTTTTCTCCAGCTCAGGGTACTTTGGGGGCTTAAATTAGCCCCAAGGCCAGGCTTATTTTCATGAATAAGGCTGAAGGAAGGATCTACCACAACCACTGTACAAAGACTTCCAAGAGATGTGAAGGAACAGGAGCACACTTCAAGTATAATTTAAAATACATTTATTGTTTCATTTGTTCTTGCTTTTTTTCTTTTTTTTTGTTATACAAAGATGTTAAATAACTTAAATACATTCTCAATAGTCACTCAGAATCAGATTTATACCTACAAGCTGTACATATGAGGTAGAGAAAAATAACTTAGGCTCCCATAAGACATTGGAAAATAAACAAAACAAAACAAAAACAAAAAACAAGAAAAATACTAATCCTTCATGTTAGTATTCCCACCTCCCTTTAAAAGGAAATGCCATCCCAGGTGTGCAAAACAAATCCTAGACTTTACATTCCTGCTTCAAATTGTTAAAGGTGGGGTGGTCCAAGGGGAATTCCTGGGCTGGTTTGGTGATTGGTGTTTCAGATGGATCCATGCTCAAGGGGAGCTGGGAGGATGATCCACACACACACACCTCGATTTTCCTGAATTAAATCCCACCTCTATTAACCTGGATGCCTTTATCCCCTTCTGCTGCCAGCAGGGAGATCTGGCACCTGCACATGGGCCAAACACCTCCCAGAGGTGCCCCCAGGGATTGCAGACCACGGGCTCCTGTCCTAAGGGGGGAAAATCCCAGATCCACTGCACATCCATGCCAACACCCTTCCCAACATTCCTGGGGGAAGCAATCTCCTGTCCTTTCTGCCCAGAGCTAAGAAGGGTTTTTCCCATTTCTGAAAACACTCAGCAACAACTGAGAAAAAGGCAAAATTCTGAGGTTTCTCCTGACAGGTGAATTTGATGTGTCTGCATAATTTCTTGTCTCGCTCCCCACTCCCTCCCTGCACCTGAGGAATTGTAGTTACAGGAAGCCAGAGTAAAACTGTGCTGCCAAATCCATTTTCTTTTCCTCCCCACCCACAAAGCCTCAAGACTCCCTTTTTACTTTTGTTTGCTCTATTCAGAAATATTCACTTTGTGGAACTTGCAAATAATTTGGTCAAACCCAATGTTAGTCGGTGAAAAACAGATCTAAAAGCTCTTCAGTGCTAATATCCATGACCAGGTTTCAGGGGGTTGAGCAGACTCAACCAGGAGGATGGAATGAGATGGATCTTAAAGACCCCTTCCAAGCCCAAACATTCCCTGATTGCTGTGATTCCTCTGGGCCTCGTCCTGTGCCATACTGAGCGACGTGGTCCAGAAACGTCGTATCTTCTACTTCTTGTGGGAAAACGTCACTTTTTAAAAGTCATCACCTAATTAGCATCCTAAAAACTGAAATCCAGGATGAGCTGGCCACGGAAGCCAGACTCAACCCAACAGATGTGCCTGCAGAGCTGGATAAACCAGGAATGAGGAGCTTTACTGCACCTGTTCCGTCGGGTACAGAACAGACCGGATTTTACTGCAGCATCAACTGAGGAATTTTTCACAGGCACCATAATCCACCAGAAAATCACCTTAAGCAGCTTCTACTCCATGAAAGTACCCTGGAGAAATCTGTCCCTTCATCTGGGGTCTCATCCAAGGCTAGCCCAGCCAAAGCACCCGACTGTATGTTCCCTAAAACCGGGCAGCTGAAAAACGACGGACAAAGGAATTCCAGACCTGCGCTGAAGGGAGGCAGATGTCAACGAGCTGGCTGACAACAAAAACTCCTCAGAAATTATTTTAGCCCCTGCTCAGGTCTCCAAACCAGCAGTCCCAAGTGTTCTTTAGAAAACAGGGGGCTCATAAATCACTCCCTGCTTCCCAAGGTGATGGACAAACCTCCTGAATCACAGCAGATCAAATCCCCAGCTCCCCAGTTTTTCACTGCCCCACTCAAAGAGATGAAAGTTGCTGGTGTTGGATCAAGCCTGGAATTTGGTCCTTTTCATTTAACCTTCCAAACTACTCAGATTATGATTTTATTTTCCCCAACTTTTTAAGAGCCCTTCTTCCCAAGCCAACTGAGCTCAATGACAAATCCTCAGTTATTGCAAATAAATTTGGGATTTTCTCCATCCAGATCCATCTCAAAACCAGGATGTTCAGCTAAAAAAGGGTAAACTTGAATTTTTGGGGTAGATTCTTTTATACTTCCATTAAAAGCCACTCATTTTTCATAACTCATTTTTTTAGCATTAATTATGGTAGTAATTAAAAATCCCCTTTGATGAAACACTGAATGTTTCACCAACTGGAGTTTTTGATAACTGAAAGATAAGAACATAATGTTTAGGACTTGTTTTGCATTTCTCCACATCCGGCATAAATGAGTCAGTCACACAGAATAGAAGCTTGTTAAAAAACAGATGACGGGTGCAACAATTATTTCTGTGGGTTTTTATTTCTTTTAATAGAAAATTCTAATATAAAACAGCAAACATTTTCAGTTTGCCTTGTTTACAAAAATATTATATATATTTTTTTTTTTATATTTCTGACATAACTAAAATGCACTATTCAATAAAAATATTCTTCCATCAGCTAACTTCTCTTTTTAAAAAAATTAATAAAAAAGTTATATAAATAATGGTTGCACCCCCCCACCCCAAAACTGATCTGGGCTAGATCAGCTTAGGAGAACCAACACTTTGACACTTTTGGGGGAACAGGGGGTGAAAGGGGGTCAGGAACCAGAGATCTCCCCTCCACCCATCCGTCCTTCTCCAGTTACATCTGAGCAAAATCCTGTTTCTCTGGGGATAAGAAAAAGGGGGGAAGTTGTTTTGCACATTTTTTTTTTTTAATACATATATATATATATATATATAAGAAATGACACCATGAAAAAGTTCAGGGACCCAAATCCACCGCCGAAGTAGTTTTACAAAACCGAGCAATTTCGTTGAATTGCACTGGAGATCCAATGGTGTGGTGGCAGAATCAGCCTCTCTGGAGAAATCCAGTTTAATCCAGCTGGGACAAAAAGGTTTTACAGGACACTCCCTAGTGTTTTACACAGGAGTTCCCAGTCTCTTACTTAGGGTTTTCCAGACTTGTGGATGGAGCAGCACTCGTACTCCATGAGTTAATTCAACTCCAAGACGTCTCTCACCATCACAAAACCCAGGCCTAGCACTCCAAAGGGTTTTGAGATGGTTTGACATCTTCTCTCCCAGCTTCAACTTCCGTTCCACTGGATTTTTCCAAAAGGAGGCTTTTGCCCCCATTCCTTCTTCAAGGATAAGGCAAACATTGGAAAATGCTGGAACTAAAGACCCCCCATCCAAAACACACCCACAGCGTGGTGCAGGGGGGAGAAGAAAAATAACCCACATTTGTTTTACCACCCTAGGTCAAAAGGCCAAGAAGACAAGTTCTCCTGATTTCAGAGTGTTAGTATATTTTATACACTGCCTATACATTTAACACATGTGCCTCGCTACTATTTATTTATAATTTTTTTTTAACCACAGGAGAATAAACCTTGCTATTTACATTATATAACAGGCAAGTACTATATCCACATGAACATAAATACAATTTGTGGTGGGGTTTTTTTTTTGTTATTCTTTTTTTTTCTTTTTTTGTCTTTTTTTTTTTTTCTTTGAGGAATGTTGAACTTTATTTTCTCTGTCAATGGATTCAATAAGAGGTTGCTTAAGATAATAGGCATGATAATCTTCAAAGGTAAAATTATGCACCAGGTTACTTTTGAAGCAGCACAAAGATAGGAAAAGAACCAGCTCAAAATTCACCTAACAGGTGTGATTGTGCATAGTATTCACAATAATTTTACTTGACGCTAAATTTAGCACTTTCTTTGTCTGCCATATTTTTTAAAACCTAGCATTGAAAAACTTCAACTTTAACAACATGTATTTCTTAACACTGAGATGAATAGGAAGCATGAGGCAGTGAGGAATTCAAGGCTAAGAACCAGCACCTTATTGACAGTTTGTTGTACAGAGGCTCATAAGACAACTGGGGTTTCATTTTGATGGAAAATGTCAGTCTTCATAACCAGCTGCCTCAAGTAGCCCTCCTCAAAACAACCTGGGGAACACCTTTGACACTACAATTAGGATAGTAACAGAATCATAAGTCAACAAGAAATAGCTAACAGTCCATCTGAAGAATCTCTTATTGCATTTGACTTTTGCACAGGCCTTAACATTGACATCAAGAGGAACCCTGGCAGCATGTACTCAGTTTGGTTTCACAACAGATATTCAGGTACAATTCCACTTTTTCTTTACTGGCTTTTTTTAGCATCTTACTCCTCTCTGTACCATAGGAACCTGACCTGTCCTTCTTTCAAGACAAGAACAACAGGGATCAGTATGTAAAAGTATGCCTGAACACCTGCAGAACAGAAAAGAACATATTCTTTGCTTCTTTAACAGTGATGATCTCCCAAAAGGACTGGAAACATAACTGGAAACTATTTCAGAAACTTGCTATTAATAAATGTGAACTGGTATTATGGTTTTACTTCTATTTGAAATATGTCACTCTGTTTTTTTGTGGAGGTAGTGTAAGATTTTTACAGTAACAACTTGCAAAATGATTTTTTAGAACCTATAAAAGCACTGACACTCAATTTACCTGCATGCCTCAGAAAGCAAGCAGTTGCATAGTTTGATGTTGTTCATACCTCTTCAGGTCACCCATTCTTTACAAAGTTCTCTCAACATGCCATGCATTTAAACATCCCTATTCTTGCAGTGTTTTCTATTTTGAAAGTAATCATTATAGTGGGTAGCAATATAGTTCTAAAAGATGCAAAACACAACCAGCTTGTGAAAAAGTAGGAATGTAGGTCACAATATTTCTTAGAATTCAGCTTTTTTTTTTTTTTTTTTTTTTTGCAACTAATAAACAACATTAAATATAGTTGTGGCTGGAGATATAGGTCTTTCTGATTTGCTAATATTTTTGATATATCTCATTTTCAAATGTCAGTGACTCTTCCTACAACATTGATAGTTTGGATTCCATACTTAGGACAACCCTCATTTAGAAAAAGAGTGTTAACATTTTAATTCCAGCACAATTGTCAGCTTCTTTTGTGTCCCATTGTAATTCTTCAGGCAGAAAGTCATTACTTGAGCTGTAGTGTTGTCTGGTTGAAGATAAAACACTTGCATTTAAGTTTGTTGCTACTAGAATAGCCAAAAGGAAAAAGATAAACTTTTGATAGTCAACTGGGTTTTTTTCTTTTTTTTTTTTTCTGACAAAGGAAGGATTTTATAAAAGGACTAATACAGTCCTAATTAGAAGAAACATATAAAAATGTTTTGAAATAAAGCCATATTTGAGCCACCAGCAAAACATTATTTAATCCAAATCTTCCCTTTTAAACCAAGTATTATAGAAAAAGTTAGCAATTTTTTGAAAGGTACACTTAATACTACTCTCTGATCTCAAAAACTTGAGGTTTTGAGTCAGGGGACAATTTTTTTGCTAATCCATTGTAAATCAACTTAAGCAGATCCTGTCAAATATATTTCTGAAAAAAACCCAAAACCTAACTTTATTGTGAACAAAGTCAACAGAAATGCCTACTAAACTCTCCAAAATTTTGTTTGCATTAAGCATTCTTAAAACTATGGCAAGGGACAGGAATTCTGTTCACTGCTCTAGAAACTGAGGATTGGATTTAACTGTCCATGTAGGAGACTCACTGGGAATAATGCAGCTCTCCATGAAAGGTGCTGGGGTCCTGGTGGGCAACGTGTTGAACATATATCAGTAGAGGAGCCTTGCATCAAAGAAGGACAATGATATATTGGACTGTATTGCCAAGAATGCAGTCATCAGGTCCAAAGTAATGATTCTTCCACTCTATTTGGCAATTGTGAGGCCACATCTGGACTCCTCTGTCCCATTTTGGGATCTCCATGGAACAAAGACTTTGGAAGGGGGATGCAGGTGTGATGAGAGGGCGAGAACATTTGGTTTGTTCATCTTTGAAAGAGTAAGGCTTTCTGCCTGCATATGATTAGAGGCTGCAGAGATGGAGCAAGATTGCCTAGATATGCACAATGAAGGTGATGGAAACAAGCTGGAAGGTGGGAAGGTCTGAGTCACTATAAGGACAAAATAGAAGGTGGTTGAACACCGGAAAGAGTAACGCAGAGTTTGTGGGGTGTCCATTCTTAGAGACATTCAAAAGATGGTTGAAAGAGTAGACCATAGACCTCCATTTCAGAAGAAGGAATGACTCTGTGTCTTCTGGATATTCCTTTCAACCTATACATTTCTGTGATTTAGTTGTCAAACTTATGGGGGCGTATAGCAGACACCTTTCATGGAGTCATAGAATTGTAGAGCAGCCCAGGCTGGAAGGGATCTTGAGAGCTCGTCTGGTTCAACCCTTTGTGTGAAATGGAGTCTAGATAAGATTACCCAGCTCCCCATGCAGCTTCATGCTGAAACTCTTCAGCAATGAGAAAACTACAATGCCCCTGGGGACATGGCTCCTGGGGCTTGATTGTTCTCACTGTAAAAAATTCCTTTCTTATATCACAATGAAATCTCTCCCCCTGCAATGTGTAGCTGCTATCCTTTGTCTTTCCTATGTGGCTTCCTATGAAGAGAGAGAAAGATCTTTTTGTAGCTGCTCTTAAATACTGAAATACTTTAATTAAGTCCTCCCCTGAGCCTTTGTTCCTCCAGAGAGAAGAGATCCAACTCATTCAGGTTTTTCTCACAGAGCAGGTTCTCCAGACCTCTAATCACTCATGCGGTCTCATTCTCAAACATCATAGAAGTAATTTCATATGCCTCATCAAAGGTGATGTGGTATTTGGACTTCCAAATGGAAAAACATTCAGTCTTGAGAAGGTCTGAAGTATATTGCTATCGCTTGACTTCTAAACACCTGCTTGATCCACTTAAGTCCTTATAATCCCAAAGGAGATGCCTATTCTGATATAATCAGAGAAAAGGTTATTTATATTCTTCTCCCCTGTGAGTCAGCATACTTGTTGATTAATGAACAGAGGGCTTGCTTTTCAGTAAAGGCAGTGTCTAAACCATGTTACCAAAGGAGATTGTGTGAATACACTTTGTCTTCTATGTCTATGGGAAAAAACATCCTTTAGTACTAGCAAATGAACTTTGATGACAATGATTCATTTTGGTTCATGGCATCTGTATGGCTCATTTTTATTTTGTTATGTTAGAATTTTAAGCATATCTGGTCCTGTACAATTCATGAGAGAATGTCCTGAATGTTTCCTCTTCCAGTACACGCTAAAATCAGTTTTAAATCTTCTATTGTCTTTGGTAGGCCTTAGAGAGAGCCCTGGGAAACCATGCTTAGAAAAATCCCATTGACTGCTCAGCTACTATATGCAATTGAGTTTCTTTGTCTTACTGTGACAAGGAAGGAAATTAATTTTTCTCAGGTATTTGTGCAATAGGAATACATGCATTGACAATTCAAGCATGAAATAGTATTGGGTCATTGTTAGTGACGGGGACAAGAGAGAAAACTTTTACATAGCATTAAGTTTTAAAGAAAATTATACCAATAAAAGGGGAAAAGAAAAAAGATCATTTTCCCAACTGCCTGAAACAGTATTTATAATTTTTTGGTCCAAAACCTAGAGGAAAGAGAAGTTGATTAAGTTAAAAATATTTAAATTATATTTGTTACTGGTCAAAAAAAATTGTTTTATTTTTTTTGGTTAGGAAAAAACCCACGAGGATTAAAATTAAGCCATGTAAAATAAACATTTATTTACTCTGCAGTTTCACCAAATTTAGTGCAAGTATACTAATTAGCCTGTTTTGTTACAACATTCATGAAACATGGAATCTAGTATTTTCTTCTACATGTCTTTTTTTTTTATAACAAAATTTTCAAATGTGATTAGCAGTTATAAATATAGAAAATGAAACATCTCCAAAAAGATATATTAATTCTTGTGTCTGCATTGCACTTGCTAGATTTTGAGTCATGTCAAAATGCTCTAGCCTGATTGCCAGTTACAAACTCAACAACACTAGTGAAATCTGAAATTCTATTTTTCTTTGCTGTGTGCAGATTTCAAAATAATAATTCACGGAACCAATTATTAAGATATTTTAATTATGCTTACATAACATAAACCACAGTTCCCCTTTGACTTGATTCTGGTCCAAAATATAATGCTCTTTTACATCAGAACTTTTTGTTGTCTATTATATAGGTTTATTTTGTTGTCTACTATATGGGTTGATTTTGTTGTCTATTATATGGGTTTGTTGTTCCATCTGCCACAAAAACTCTTAATTTTTGTGGTGATTAAATATCTCCATTCTTAAAAACAAGGAATTTATGTCTAATCTATTAATCTTTATCTTCCAGAACTTGTACTGCATCAAATCTTTATCAGTTATACAGATGAACTCACAGTCCAGCTCTGCTTCCAACAGTGATTTAAACATTGCAATCACCTTGCTTGCAGCTTCTTTCTGCATACTTGCAGTTCTCTTAAAAATCTTACATCTTGAATGGTGGACACAAACTTTGTTGATCTAAATTTTATATCCAAGAATGTGGGATGCCGAGGTTTGTGGTGGTTCAAACGGCCACTGGAACACAGTAAAAGTTCATCTTTTAGTTGTTGTCACTGTGATCAACCTGGCCTTTGTAGAACCTCTGATTCCACAAAGATACAGATCTCACATGGAAAGTGTATCTTAATTCTTTGTCACTTATATTTCGCCATTGCAAAATGTTATTGTTGGGTATTCCCAGTCTACTATGCAATCCAGGTATTTTCCTACAAGTGACTTCTTACTTATTGTTGACTTTGTCATTGATGAGTTCTAATTTTCTTACAAATAAGCAATGACAGAGAGTAAGGCAAGAGTTGATTATGACATGACACCAATATATGTTTTAAACATTTTAATAATGATAGCCTATTTGGAATGACCTTTTGAGATTTGCCTGATGCTTGTTCTTTAATCCATTTAATTTATATTACATGAAGTTTTATCAGTCAAATTTATTCATTAAATTCATATTTTTTCGCAAATTAAATGCCTTGCAAAAAAAAGTAGTTGTACTACATGAGTGATATTATCTAAATTAACTTTAAATATCAAAGCAAACAGAAGTTGTTTAATTCACATTGATTAGGTGATGTTTACCTCACTTAATTCTTTACTTAGTCCAATTTCAGTCATTCTATTATTTAATATCAATAATTTATGGACAGCACCTTTTGACTCAGCATGTCTCCTATTACTTATATATGAAATTTAATGGTGCAGCAAAAAAAAAAATAAAAAAAGGGAAACACCAAGGAAAACTTGGAATATAACAATGGGAGTTATTCCTTCTATGGCTGATTCTGTGACTGAGAGGTCATTCAAAAAGTCTTTCTTATTTATAAGTAACACTTAATACATACTTGAAAGAGTAGGTCTTTTGAGCTTGAAAACTTAATTTACTTCAATGATGGTTATATTTAACACATAAGCAATTTTTTCTATATTCAAACATTATTCACATTGTAACTTGCAGCTGTTATATTTATACCTACTATGAATAGGATATTAGTGTTCAGAGGAGTATTATCAGAAAGATTAGTGTTCACTGTTAATTAGGTGTATGCCATGCCAAATGGACAATAAACCAACACAGAAGTATAGGAAAATAAAAGATATTTACTCTCAGTGAAAAATGGACTATCATAGGAATAGGGAAGGAAGCAGAAACAGTGAATAAAGACATTTTTGTCTATGAACAGTATTCATTATGAGTTTACTTCTTTTGTGAAGAAAACCTATCAGCTTTCCCAAAGTTTGATAGCAAATCAAAAGCTTTCATAAACTTGACTAAATTGAGTGTTTTTAAAATTAAGACAAATTATAGTTAAATTAATGTGTTTTTCCAAATTTTGAACACTTTAATTTGTTATTAAATATAAAACCAACATAAATATTCAAGTAAAATTTTCATGCGTAAATAATTTCTAAGAGAAAAAAATAAATAGATGGAATTACGCAGAAAAGTAAGATTAGTTTTTTCCAAGTTAAAAACATTCCAGCATTTTATGAAACAATAAATAATCCTCCAAAGTAGATAAATAAAGTACTTGTTCTTTGTAGACTGGTGTTTTTCATAAGAAAAGTGTCTTGACTTGACACACCAAGAAAGAAAATGCATCTTAGAAAATCTTTGATAGACTCCCAATTATTCCAAAGTAAATTTTCATGATGTTAGTAAGGATTTTTAATGAATTGGAAACAACAAACTACTCTGCTTCAAAAGGTTAGTAAAAAAATAAGTTACATGATGCATGAAAAACTGCATGATTTGTATTATCAACAGAAGCTGAAAAATATACTGGTGGAGAAAAGTTAATGAGTATCAAGGATATGATATTGTTCTGAGACACATGGTGAGAAAACAAAAACAGATTCAATATATCTTGTTTTTAAAACTATATGCATTCAATAAGAGATTTAAATGATAACATCATAACAGCATAAGTCCTTGAAATATCCTACAAAAAGTGTTAGGCTTTTCAAAAGAAATTTGGGAAAAATAGTTAAAAAAGAAAGAAATGTGATTACTTCTAAATATTATAATCTGTCATGGTGACCCAGATGCACTAATACTGCCCAAAAATTATCTAACTAGAGATGATCAGATATGCATGACTTGAAGTAACTATTTTTTTTTAAGAGTAAACATTAGAAATAGCTGAGCATTAAAAAGATTTAATTATCTAATGATTTAAATAGACTTTTGAAATATCATCTTTTAATTCAACATAATGGTATTATGAGATATTGATATGAGAGCATAACAAAGTACTAATTATATTTTGTGTTGTTTCAGAAGTTCCTCTGACTGGCTTTTTTATAATGTTTTCTCAACTGTTTTTTGTTTCAAAACAAGTTCAACACTGTCACAATTGAAACTGAGTTCTTTTCCTACTTGACTACAGGTAAAAATTTTGAAGAATTCGCTTGGTAGATGTAACATACACACCTTTCACTTTCTTTCTTAGGGATTTCATAACTTATATGTCTTAGGGTAGTGAAACCCACAAAATAAGTTTCCAAAATAATCGATCAGATCTTCAGTTCTCATGTGGGTCTTCTGAATGATGGTCCTATGAGTTCACATAGATTTGCTCAGGCATCAGTAAAATTCACTTAGACCTTAGTGCGTGTCAGGTAGTGTTAGATGTTATATGCGAGTAACAGGCATTAGATGAAAAATAGGTTTTTTTTAGGGTTTCAACAACCCAAATATTATTTCCCTTCTATCTGCAACAACTCTTCAGTCAAATGTTAGTATTTCCTTTGCTGTGTGTCACACTTTTCTCTGAGTGGGAACTGAGTTCTCCTTGGCCTCTTCCATGAAGAGTTTGCCATGACGTGTTGAACTGTGAGATTTTGCATTCACGCCAAGCATGCCCACACTCCTTCAAGCCTGCAGACTTACAGGTCTGGGTCTGCTGTGAGGACTCTAGCTGAGGACTGAAAGCAAGGAGTTTGGGAAAGGAAAGGAACAGTAATATATTGAAGTCCTTTTGCTGCTCTTGATCGTTTTATACTTATTTTATTAAAGAGGTACTATTAGGGTGAAAAATATCACTAAAATAAAGATCCTCATTCCTTTTAGGTTTTAATCCAAAGTGGTGTTGGGATTTGGTTTTGGATTTTGGTTTTCTCCCTTTATTGGGGAATATTAGTAAAAATTTTTGAACTATATAGAAATTTACGAAGAGGTTAATATTTGTCTAGAGATCCATGTCCTCAGTTTGGAAAAAATAAAAGGGACACATACCCTTTTGATAATATCTGAATACCTTTTTCATGTAACGCTTAGTAAAAGTTACTGGGAAATTCCCTCCCATTTTCTACTAAAATCCCAAATAACAGTTTTTGTTGTTGTCCCACTCTTAATGTATTATTATATTATTATCTAATAATTGTGGATTTTTTAAAAAAATAACCAAAAAACTTCTGTACTGTAGCAAACACAACAGCATCAAACCAGAGGGGTTAAGTCAAATTCTGTTGTTACCTGTTAAGTTCTTCATGGTGAAAAGCTTCCTGTTTGCCATTTCTTTTCTGAAAATAAGCTGTGAGATCAAAATATCAGAGCTTAAATCTACCACAATTTTATTGAGGTTTTCTTTCTCTTTGCTTCCATTTTGCTGCCATGCTCAAAACACAAAAGTATGGAACTTTCTTTGACCTGAATATAAATAACAAAAATCACTGACCTGTAGTCTGCTCTTCTCCCTTTATCAACATTAATGGAAAGTGGGGGAGGGAAAGGGAAAATGCATGCTGTTAGCTATTATCTTTACAAATGACTTGCTAGCCTTTTATTTGTCTTCTTTTGCTTCAAACACTCAAAGGATATTATCAGAATTTCACTAGATGGAGGTTCAGTCCTGAGATGACTTGACAAGCTGCATCTTCCTTAAGAGATTTTGACATGATATTAAGCCATAGTTACAAGCCAATACTTGAATGTGGAGCCCTGGGGAAATCTTTCCAAAGTGGAACACAACATTTACAGCAGGAGGCAGGTGTCTGCACCACTGAAGCAAACAACAATATGATATATTTAGTATCGAAAATGGAAGCAAAACTACTGTCTCTTTACCACTGGGGAAAATGGAAGAGGTTGAATGAGGGAAAAAGCATCCTTTTCAGCTCTGGAGAATTTTAATTTACTGACAGAATGAAATATAGTCTCATCACGGCAGGTGCAGCAAGTGCCAGGTGCTGTTCACAATATTGTCTTTGAATTTATGTGTTTTCGAAACATTGAGAGGATGTGAAGCAGCTGCCGTGGCCATGTGGAGAGAAAGCAAAGAGCTTTTAATTAGCAATAAGAGGGCTGTTAATTTCTTTTAGGAGCCGACTTTGCATTGCACTCATATCAGAACCTCAGCAGGAACTCTGTGCAGCCCCAAACACACAAGAAAAATCAAGTAAGTTATGTGCTACAGCAGATTTAAAGCAGAAGTGAAATAAGGCTCTGGCTCTCAGCTAAAGAAATTCTTGGCAATTTTGATTTTCAAATTGAGAAATGAAATTCACAGATGAAGGACTGAACGAAGATTTTAAAATTTCAGTGCAATTGCTAACCCAAGTGGTGCATAATAAAACACTCAGAGATCACAGCAAAAAATGTATCACTCTTGCTGAAACCTAATACAGTCGTTGTTTGAACTGAAGTGAATGCTGGAGACCAAATACTGAGATAAATCAGAATCTGAGAAGTGTTACATGAGACTATATCTGAGTTACTAAACCACTGGCACAAATCCCAACTTTGACTTGGATGAAGAATTTAAGGTTTTTTGAAGTCTGGCACCCAGTACTGCCAAGATCCTGTCTCTGGAAAACATACAGACAACTTTGAGAAATACACAACTTTCATTGGTCTCAATTCTGTCAACCTCAAAAAGAACAGTGAAGCACTCTTTTTTATGATATATTGTTTATTTTTATGCTAAGAGTACTAGTGTGTGGTAATTATAGCTTTTTGTCATTTAAGAGACATCAGTGATCTACCCATTTTTAATTTAGAAATTTTCTCAAATAAGTTTGAAAGATTTGAAATCTGAAGTAATTCTCTTCCTACCGAGATTAATATTAAAATTGTGCAATGTGGTTTTGAATGACAGGGAAAATGAATTATCAATATCTAAACATTGATAATTGTCTAAACATTGAGGTAAGTTCAGATTTTTCCAGTAAGTTTAGTAATTTTGCTGGTTTGTGAATCTCAGTATGGTCAATAGTTTCTCTTTGATATCCAAGGAAATATAGAACCATTTACTGTATATAGGAGATATCTCCTTGGTATTTTCTTTGGATACTATTTTAAAATGAGATTTATTTATATGTTTACCTTTATGTTGTATTAAAGATTACTAAGGTGAAGAAAGTTAAACATGTTCATGACTCTTTACAGGGCAGGGAATTATATATTAAATTCATGCAAATAAGAAGGGTATAATAGGTCAGGACCCCAGTTTTTAATTTAATCTTTCATTATGCAGCATAAATTAGCATGCTTAATTTATGGAGACGCAAAAAAATGAAAAGGAGGACAACTGATAATGCATGATATCCCCAAAGATGGCCTTTCAAGACAAAACAAGACTCACTCAACTTTGTCAAGTCAAATATCTACCTATCCTCACATTCTTCTCTAGTATATAGTAGCAATGTGCTATTTAGATTTAGTTTCTCTCTGTAATATTCGGAAATAATAAGCAGTTTCATGTATTGATTTTACACCTGTATCAAATACAAATAAGGGTAAATGAATCAAGGTCAATTAGTTGGCTTCCTGATGTAATGTAACAAATGTGGAGTTTTTCATTAGTGAAATTGAACAGAGGGATGCAACATTAACTGCAAAGTATTTTTGTGCTGTGATGAGATGGTATACAAAGTATCATATATTTATAAACTGACCAAATAAATTAGAGATTAAACACCATCTGTGTGGGAAAATTCCATTTATTATGCCTACTGTTGTCAGTCCTCTGCCTGTTTTGAAAAGTAGAATTCCTGTATGGAGACAATACACTCTCACAGCCATGCTTGAGCCTCCCTGGTTGCTAGAATGAGCTGAGCCTAACAGAGCCTGTGTGTCCCTGTGTGTCTCTGCTGCCTGGAGTTGTCAGTGAAGTAATGAAATAACACTACTCTTTGCCTTTCAGCTGTGGTTTAGTGGTTGCCTCTGTTTACCTGTGTTTTTCAATTCACACACCTATCCATGTATGGATTAGACTTGTGAATACACAGCATACCATTTCCTACCTCTTTAATTTTAACAGAATTTGAGCTAAGGTATGCATAAAAGAGTAGGGTTTATATTTACAAAAAAATTGGTGTGTTATATATTTCTATCTATTTTTATGTTTTTTTATTTTTTCCCAAAGTAGCTGAGAACAATCCAGTTATTTATTTATATCCAAATACATACAGAGATGGAAATTCATGCTAAGTGCTTGTGATTATGTACTTTTTTAGAAATTAGAGAAGTAACATTCTCAGTGGCAACACGCTAATTCAAAACTGATTTTCAATATCGCAGACCAATCAGTTCCACTGCTGTCTCACTTCTCCGTATTAAAATCCCCCCTTGACTCACTTCTTCAGGCTGATCTTGCTAAATGGATCATTGTAATGATTTAACATCTGCTAATGTTTTCAACATGTGGTCACATGATTATGATTCATATTTTAATAACTGCTGTCTGTTATGAGGAAATCACCCTGTGACTAGTGAACGAAGTCACATCTTTGATTCACTAGGTGAACCACCTCCAGTGTGGAAGTATAGGTCAGCAGTTTTGGTAGGAAGTTTGGTAACTAAACAAACATTTTCATGTCCCTCATCTCTTAGCACATCACTCCCTGTCAAACTTATATTTGAAAAAAGTGTTTCTGACACAGCATCTCAGAACATACCCTGATCTCCTCTACTCTCATGCACTGATATAAGTGATAAAAGAAACTCTATCACTTTACATTGTTTTTCATATTTCTTGTGCTCCTTTTTGTAGCAAGAACTTGCATTTACCAGAACCTATGAAACAAGACCAAAGTGAGATCCTTCAACAATCATCAGTGTCTCTAGGCTCTTCTCAGAAGGTGGAGACCGCCAAAGTTAGCATCTTCAACTGTCTGAAAAGTTCATTTCTAAGTATACAACTCATTATTGTACTCATTAAATAGGAGGAATTCTCAGATATGGAGCATGGGGAGTTATTCAGTCAAGGTAGGTCTACCATTAACTTATAATTTTTTGGTTCATGGATTGTTTATTTTTAACCCAGAAACAGCTTACTTCACACAGTGATTCTTTCTGCATTCATTCACTGACAGCCAGGCAAGTGAACGCTGCCCAGGTTTGCAGGATTTGTTATTCAGCCCTCCTGCAAAAGAACACTTGTGTTCAGCAAGTGAATGCTGCAGTTCTGTTTATTCTGCTTCAGAAATGCAAGATGAGTGTAGCCACCCAAGGCTCCATTTAATCAGTAGAAGGACAGCCAAGGGAGATGGTGCAAGTGTGTGGCAATTACTGCTACTACATTACAGATATGGGGTCACCCACTGATTTAATGGCAGCTGTATGCAACCTTAATGCAAAAGCTTGTCCTAGTGAAGAGGTTACATAAATATTAATGTGATTTCTAAGCCATAACCCATATACATTTTTTTAAATTAAATGTATATGCTCCGTGTGTGCTGATGCTGAAATACATTTATTATATGGTTAGCTGCTGAAATTCTATTGTAATTCTCTGTGCCTCAGTTAATTTCAGACATTTCACCTCATGCTGCAGTAATCTAAGGGAGAGGTGAAATTCAGGCCAGAGAATTCTTAGTGGATGGTAAAACACCATGTACTGTTCACTTTGCAATTAACACGTCTTTCTTTGAGCTGGAAGAAATAAGTTGGCCATGACTCTGTGGACAGAAATCACTGACCTATTTGATAACATGGGATGAACTGGAATCACTTGTTGTTCTTGTTTTGTTCTTAACTGTGTTCTTTGGGATTTATGCCTATAGAACCATGAACTTTTGTTTAATTCAATGTTCTGGCAGCTTCATATACTGATTTCTGTGTTTAAGCTACATGTGTGGGAATCCAAAGTATTCCTCTTAAACCTCTTTCCCTGGGAGGTTTAAGACCCCCTGGCGGGGTTCCCAAAGACCCTCGAATGAGACCCAGGTGTCTCAGGGGCTGGATTTAGCTCCTTGGAACAAT
>JAOTBB010001293.1:1809382-1820258 GCA_025629985.1 Chamaetylas fuelleborni
AAATACAATTTGTGTGGGGGTTTTTTTTTTGTTTTTATTTTTTTTTCTTTTTTTGTCTTTTTTTTTTTTTTTTTTTTTTTTTTTTTTAAATACTTACAGAAAGCATCCAGGCTTCAGTGCGTGAGTTATAATACACAGAAGAGCTCTTTCACTCAGTAGTTCATTCACTCTTTGCTGCTTTCTTCTAGACAAGCTTGGACAATCTGCCTTGTTTCCCACCCATCTCTCTCTCCCCCACACTGCTGAACACACCAAGCTTCCCTGTCCCATCCCATCCTGGCGTTTTCTCAGCCAGGATATCCATGCCAACACTCCCCTCTCTTCTGCTTCTAGGGACTCATTCTCCTCTCACACCAGTGCAATGTGGAGTTACTCCAGCGAGGTCAACGGAGACAGAGACACCAGTGAAAAGGAGGAAAATGAGGCCCATGGTTTAAATATAACAATAATAATAATAATAACAATTAATAATAATAATAATGCACATAAATTGCGGCCCCTCCTTTAATTAAGAACAGATTTTTAAAAAGGAATGGGGCCAGAAATAGTAATTCAGACCCCAAAATTCCTGTTTTGAGCAGGTTTGGATCTGGCTTTACTTTGGAGGGGAAGAGCTATTCTAGAACACACAAAAATGTAACAGTGAGTTTGCACATATGTGTGAGAGAGAGAGAGACAGAGGGAGAAAGAGAATTTAACATAATACCACATTGAAACCATAAGAAGGTCCTTCTGAAGGGCTTTGCAATAAATAAATGTTCAATATTTATATATATATATATATTTATGTGTCAGGGTGTGTATATATATCTATATATACACACTGAATAATAGGTTTCTAGGCAATTTATTTTTTAAACCATTAGATAAACTGCTCGAGGGTGACTTTCCCAAAAGCTGTGAGACCTTCCCGGTGCTTTGCTGGGGTGGAGGGTGGGAATTCCACATGTGGATTCCATCCTCACTCCTCCAGCATTATCCCAACCTCCAGAATTGTACAGCAAATAAGGAAACACCAAAAAAAAGAGACATTTTTCTTCACTTTGCAGAACCATGGTGCTATTGAAGAGTAACACCCTGTCCCTCCCCATGCCCCCTCCTCAAGATTTGATGCCAACAAGCCAGGCTGAGCTGCAGGTATTTGTTACCAAGAAAACCCCAAATCTATCTTTTCTCTTCCCAGTAGATGCATATGAACAACTTAAATATTAGTGGCTACAATTTGGGGGGAGGGAATTAAAAATTAAATAAAAATAAGGAAAAAAATACTTTGAAAAATAATGGTCCATCTTGGGAAGTTGCTCTTGTTTTGTTTTACTAATTTTTACTAATGCTTGAGAATCTCCTCTTTTGAACACCAGATTAATGGCTTACAGAAACTTGGTGGAAATTGCTACTACTGGACAATCAGTAACTGCTACCAAAAAATCAAACAAAACACCCTCTGCTCCCCATTTTTTCCTTAGAAAGCTTTGTTCAGGTATTCACTGGCTGCCTCCAATCCACTTTTATATGAAGCATATTGGCACACCAAGTCCTGGATTGTAAATCTCCTCTTCCAAGTGAAAAAGAAATGCTGGAGATTGTCGTGTGTTTCACAGCACTGGAGTGATCAACCCCTGCAGTCAAATTTCTGGCTTCTCTCAGGTTGCCTCTGTGTCGATTGGTTTATTCCAAATCCACGAGTTTGTTAGGATTTAGCAGGTGTGTTTTTAAAACACAGTTCTGGATCTAGTGGTTAACAAAAAAAAAAAAAAAAAAAAAATTCATCTTAAGGTCATAGGGTTTACATACAGCTTGTGTCATGTACCACTGCCATGGTTTAGAGTAAATGGAATGATGACCTAGGAAAGAAAAGTCAACTCCTCCAGAGGTCTGATCCAGGCCAAAACAGCTGCTCCGCAATGCAAGACAGCCCCGGGTTCCAAGATTCAGAAATTTGGATTCCTCTTGTCCTACTCAAGAGAAATGCCCAAATTCAGCTGGCATAAGACTCAACAAGTTCCAGCTGGGATTTCTGAAGCAGTTACCACAGGCTGACCTCCATCGGCAAGAGGCGGGAAGAGGAGAGGAAAAACATGCGCGAAGTGAAAAATGAAACAAAAGTATCTAGTGGTTTAAAAAAAAAAAATAAATTTAAGACAGCGATAGTGCTAAAGAACCTGCATTTGGGCGAATTGTTTTAAAAAAAGAACGTGGGATTGGACTGAAGGGGACAGGCATGTCTGGTGTTCTGCTGTCTTCCCAGCCTCTTCCTTGGATCTGTTTCTGTCGGCAGCGTGGTGGACCCAACGTTTTCGAGCTGCACGTGGTGACAGTGCACGTGGATATGGAGCTGTCATTAAAGAGCTGATGCTCCCAGTGGGTCTCTTTGTCAGAGCCTGGTTTGCTCCATGTGCAGAAACTCCACTGGAAGAACCCATCATTCCCTACAAATCCCTCTCCAGTTTTAGGAGAAATGCGTCTGCTTCACGTAGCACCGCGCTCAAAGCAGAAAGATCTTTTGTATCTGCTCAGATCTCTAAGCAGCTGGGTGAGCTCCAGGAATAAAGAAGTTCAGGATATTTACGCCAAAGGGATATATTTTAGCCCAGAAGTTCATGGAGGATGGCTGAAACAATGTTCCAAGGAGAAATGATCCGTCAAACTGCGTAGACGATGAAGGTGAAGGTCAACTGGTGTCTAACCCCAGTGTGACAGGCACTTATTTCCACATGGTTGGACCTCATGAAAATTCAGTCTACAGGAAAAACAAAAACAAAACCAAAAAAAAAAACAAAACAAGAAAACCCCAAAACAAAACAGCAACACAGCTGGGTCACCTGTACCCTACAAAGTGCTTATGTCTCAACACAGCTTCCAGATCCCAGAAGGTCAATCAAACCCTGTTTGTCTCCGTAGGCAGTTCTCCAAGCTGGCCCATCCCCGGGGGTGGCCGTGGGTCGTGTCAGTCCTTGCAGGTGTAAACCTCCTCTCTCTGGGTGCACTGCTTGCACTCCACGTAGCAGCACCAGCGCACCTGGCACTGGCACGGGCGCGTCACCACCCGGCTCTGCGTGTTGTGCCCCCGGCCGCAGCAGATGCTGTCGCAGTTCTTGTCCTTGTAACACTTCCGTCCCGCGGTGCCGGGGGAATAGCGACTCGTCAGGCAGAAGCTCGGCGAGTCGTCGATGTAGACGAGATCCGTAGTCCTTGGGATCTGATCGCTGTGGCCGGGGATGGATTTTTTAGGCGGGGAAATGTCGCCTTCCCCCGTGGCCTCGTTGGTGGTGCTGCCCACCTTGAGCGAGGTCTCGTACTTCTGCTTCAGCTGCTTCCCGATCTCGTGGAAGGGGGAGAGCTGCCTCCAGCACGTTCGGACGGTGCAGGACCCGGACACGCCGTGGCATTTGCAGGTGGTCTCCACGCCGGCTTTGATGACCTGCAGACACACACACACGGCCCCAAAGAGAATCAGTCATGGCCAAAGAAATCGAAACACCAAGTAAAACACGGTGTTTTCTAAAAGACACTTGAGGGACACAAAGTTGATGACAGTGCAAAAAGTATCTGTTGGAAGACACATCCTACAGGGAATATTTATTTCAAAAGGCTCTTAGTTCCCAGAGTATGACATTTACCTGCAAGAACTTTGCTTAATTGGCTAATTAAAGATACCAGAAAGGTTGCACAAAGATTGTCCAGTGCTGCTGCTCATTGTGTAGACAGATAGCTGAAACTGTGACACAACTAAGAGATTAATACATATTGTGACACCTATTTATCTTTGTCAATAAAAAGTAGATAAGATATAAAAGTGGAAGAAGTTGGTTTAGTGGAAAGAGGTGGGGTGGCACATGCTCCAGAACAGGAGTGTGGACAATAGGAACCTTCTTTGTACCACACGACCCCAGACCCAAGTATGAGCAGAAGTAATCTTAGTTTAGCATCATCAACTGACTGATGCTAAACAGAAGATCCCATCCTTTAAAAAAATCAACTGCAATAAAGAAGTTTCATGGCACAAAGCCACATCCATCTCCTTAGAAACAGCACTGGAATGTTCCAGCTCCCCTTCTCCAGAGAGAAACTGTCACCTGAAATACCTCCATGGGAACACAAGAGCAGTATCAACCATAGATACCCCACATTTTGTCCACAGATTATAAACACAAATTTGTATTTCTAATTTTCCCACCCTGCCACTTCCCCAAAATTAGGTTCTATTTGCTTTAAATGGGTAAGGTACAACCCTCCCTTAGAACAGCAGGCGACAACAGAGTTTGTTTTACAGAGCTGGGTACCAAAGTATTGCTGAAAGTGCCCTTCCTTTGGGCATCTACGGTACCTAAAAAAGAAGAAAACAACCTCCCCCCGTGCCCATGATGGCATCTGGCTACGTTGTGGCCTCCTGACAGCAGAGGACTGGCTGCAGTCCATTTCCTGACCATCCGGTTCTTAATTATTTGGCTGCACAAATCCTGCTGAGCCCCATGTGCAACCGTGCAATAGGTCATGGACTCGGAATTGGGGCCTGGCCCAACTGTGATATTCCAGAAACATTTTTAGAAAGACAATATGCATAATGCAGCCTTCAGCAGAGCCTGTTCAATGGTCACACTTCATTCCTGTGACAGCCAAAGACCTTTGCAAGTGCAATCCAATAATACACAGTAGCATTCGAAGCGGTGACGGGTTACAGGGGGAGATGTGTTGCTGGTTATAGCGCTCAGCTGGGATGGCTTGGGTAAGGGCTGTCACGCTTTGTGTGCCAAAGTGTCTCGCCAAGTCCACAAGAAATCCCACAATGTCAGACAAGAGCGTGCAGAACACATTTCAACACCGTGGGGGTGGGAAAAACCCCAACCCTCACCCGCGCCCTCCCTCGTGTAAAGTCTCGTTTCACTGCCTGCCCACAAGTGAGAGCTGAGTTCGTGTGAAACAAAGCTCCTCCACCTGATTTCACGCCCACACCATCAGCAAACCAGGCAGAAATTGCTGGGATACTTGGGAAAAGGCTGCACACTGCAGTCATTTATCCATTCAGGCTTTCCTCAACCTTTCCTCCTCCCCCAGCGCACTTGCATCTGCTCCACCTGGAAAAGGAGACAACCCCCATTGTACAGGAGTTGGGAAGGCAAGAAACCAACAGGAACTGGCTCAGCTTGGAGCTGATTGAACAAGACAGGGTCATGAAACTCAGGAAGGGAACCTGGAGTCGGGGCAGCTCTTGTCAGGAGCTCTCTGGAGCTCTGCGGGAGTGCTGACGTTGCAGGAGCACTGCGGCCAAGGCATCCACGTGGGGCTGGTGGATACAGCCCAACACGTGTTGGAAAACCTGATCCTGATGGATGGGCAGCTGGCTGATGGCAGAAGACCTTCAGTCAGGTGTAAGCATGTAGGTTTAGGCACTTGAATCACATCAGGCAGCCAGGGTTGACCTCACCCAGGCAAACACTTGAGTTTAAACACCTCTGCTTGAGAAACACCTCAGAACTCCTGTCAGAGTCAGGGGAGGACCCTGCAGTGAGGCAAACACCTGCTCCACTGAACAGCTCTCCAGGCTCCCACTGACAGCTGAGCACACCTCCATCCCCAACGGGAGCCTGGGGATCCAGCTCACACAGAGGCACCTCAGTTTAGGGGATTCTGTGAGCAGAATCCCACCCTCTGGGCCAGACTCAGGTGTCTAAATACCTCCACCTAGCACTAATGGAGGTGCTTTAAAACATTCTCCTCACATCAGCTGTCCCTCCAGCAGCACAAAGGTCCCTCAAGGAGTACTAATAAGTGTGTTCAGGTAGATTAATTCTGTTCTCCTCATTTGGGGTCAAATGAAATCCCAAATGAACCCCAGTCTGGATTTTCCTGACCCACTTTTACTCGAGGCTGGGACAGCTCAGGTGTCAGGCACTGGTGGACCATAAAAGGTTTCCATTGTCCCCATGGCCATGAATGCACCAGTCCATGAGACGCAGCGTGTGGATGTTCACGCGGCTGCCGTGCGAGCGCAGCGCATCCCAACCGCCCCGCAAACCTTCTCCTGCAAGGACCGGGAATGCTACGAGGCAGCAAGAGTGAAAATCCCAGAAAAATGCCCTGCCCAGGCAGCCTCCCCTGCTGCTGTCAGTCACGCTGCAGCTCCTCGAGGCGCTGCGTGATGGGGAACTGCTGCCTCCGGGCCCCAGCCACCCACGAGCCAAAATGAATCTTGGCAAAGCCCTTCTGCTTCCCGTCCCGCTGCCCAGCTTCCACCACCACCTCTCCTCCTCTCGCTGCAAGCTCCTGTCAGAGACACTTAAATCCACCTCGTTTCTTCAGGAAGCAGAGCAAGACTGATCCAAGTCAACAGGTTGCCTGGAGCAGGGTTGGAGAAAGCTTTGCTGGCTGGATCCTGGGACAAATGTCTGGATCATGCTTTCAAAACCTGGAGGGGCTTCCAGGATAGAAAAATGCAATATTTATTCCCAAAAAACCTCATGGTTAGATGAGGAGGAATAAGGTTTTACCATATAAAATCATATTTCAAGAGGTGTAGTAGCTCCTGCTTTCTTTTCAAGGCTCATCACAGTTCAGGGCTTGATTTACCTGCACCCTACACAGCCCTGAACCTGTTCTGAACACACTCCTGAATAATCATTCTGTCTACACCAAGGATATGGCCACCTGCACGTTTGTCACAGATGTGAAGCAGAATGGCTCAGCTTCAATCCAAGGCACAAAATTACTTCATGCTCCCCATTGCCCCAACTCCACAGTTACCACACAGCAGCAGGGTTGTAGTAACCCAGGAGTAACAGCAACTAGGAGCATCCTTTTAGTACTGGGTGCTGTAGAGAGCTCCTACCATGAAAACAAAGCCAAACAAAGACAAGTGGTGGGTCAGGGATGGCATCACACACGAAAATTCTGTCCTCTCATTCTCCTCTGAGCAACCACCTGGTTTGGCAGTCTCAAACAGAACAGTTTGGGAGGAAAATAAGGATATTTGAGCTATTTAGCTTGACTCAGGAACACAAATTCCCACTGACCTTGCTGTGAGAACACCCAATACACAGAGTAAGGAAAACACAAAGCAAGACAGAACCATTTTTCCTGGGCTTTGCTGCTCGGAGGAAATCAGATAGCGCTGCTGGACTGCCTTCCCAAGTGGCTTTACAAGGAGCCACGGGGAGAAGGGATCACAGCAGAGCATTGCTATGCAACATGTAATCCTTCCTCCCCACAATGGTGTGTGCTCAGCTCAGACCCGGTGCCCCCGTCATGATCAGTCTCAGACATGCTGCAACACACAATTTCTCAGTGTTTTAGCCGAAACGCCGAGGACAGGATTCCCATTCATTCCCAGCTGGGTCACGGGGCTCTGGGGGTGGGTTTTTTGTTTTTTTTTTGTTTTGTTTTTTTATTTTTTTCAGACAACCCTCGTCTGGGCAGCAGCAGTGCAGGGCGGACACGCAGCCGTGGGAATTCCTCGCTCATTGCTGTGCTGTGGCTCCAGGGCTCCAAACCATTCGCTATGCTTTGGGGGACAGCAGGCAGCAAACCCTCCTCCTCGGGGGCAGCTCACCCAGGGAAAAGCCTTGCCTGGCTTTGGAGAGGGCTTTGGGATGCCTCCCCACAAATCCAACCCCTTCCGTCCCCCGTATGCAGAGCCCTCTTCAATTTAAATAGGCTTAGTCATTCTCTCAGCTCAAGTATTAATGTTTGTCTGGACAGCAGCCACGGTCCCCACACACAGCCAGTGGACCAGACTTGTCCCTTCAATGCCATTGCCTGAATTATGAAAGTTTCACAGATTGTTAGAAGTTGTCCTTTCTTTTTTTTCTCCTACCTTGCTAAAAAACCCTTCTTTTCATCCTGTTCTCAACCTGCTGTTTCAGAACAGTTTTCCCCTCCCACCACCCTTCCCTCTTCAAAAAACAGGAACACTCATATTTTAGTGACATAGGTATTAAAATACAAACATTTAATCATAGAACAACATAACCCTACTTCAAATTGAGAACTTCAGAAGTATTTTCCCCATGCTCAGTATTCCTAGCATGCTTCCCATGCTAAAAAAGCTCCACATAAACAACCAACTGCAATCACTTATGGGACACAGCAAGCAATTTTTTTTCAGAGTATTGATTTCCAGGCCTAAGAAAGGCTTTGGCTGAGCCATTCTCAGCCTGAAAGCAGAGGAAAATCCAGAGAGCACGCCTGGGCATTCCTACCTGTCATAACCTGCAGCAATTAATACCAGTGGTGGCCCTGAAAACTGATCTGTACATTAAGAGCTCTTCTCAGGCTGTTATTTGCTGGGTTTGATTTGTACCGTGGAACTCGTGATGCCCCATTTCTCACTGCAAACACATCCCTAAAAAAACTGCCAAAAGGATGCTTTAAGTCTCTTTTCTCTTTAATTTTTTTTTATACACCAAGTGGATTGAGCTCCAAAACAGCAATTATTACACATCATGAGAGTGCACCAAAACCTGGAGTTCAATTGGAACTGTGTTAAGGAGCAGGAACTGTGTGAGAGTGGATGGCCAGTGCTTGTAAACACTGTCTCTGCAACAGGAGAGTTGTGCCTCCCTCTGCCTGTGTGTGACCTTTAGTGAGTCACTTAATCTTTCTGGGTCTCAATTTCCCCCCTCTGCCCAGCAGAGCTCCAGAAATGAAGAGGGTGGCATGCTCTGATAACGTGTTATGTGATAGCTCATGAAGTTCCTCAGACAGATGATAGCTGGGCAAACATCTCCCTGATATGGAGAGTGCATCTCCAGCCCTCCAGAGAGGTCCCTGCCAGCACTGCCTGGGGGGGAAAAGCCATTCCTCACATGGAATTCCAAAATAAGCAAGTCAACAGCAAGGGGAAGTCCAGGCACCTCCCACCATCCTCTCCAGAGCATCCCAGATGGTTTCAGGTGTAGCTGTCTCAGGATGGGTCTGGATTTGTAGCCTACAAGGGTGACAAGGACCATGACAGAGGGATGGGACAAGCTAAGCTTTAAGGTCCCTTCCAACCCAAGCCATTCCAGGATTCTGTGATCCTTCAGAAACACCTGCTCTACACAGACCAAAACATCTTGTGCAAAAACACAAAGAAGCCTCATGAAAGGAACCAGTTTCAAAGCAGGAAACTGCTTAAGGAGAGATCTTTCCTTGTTCTCCATTTCTGCCTCCCCACAATTTTGTATTAAACTCTCAGCTCTCAAGACAACTGCGGTTATACACTTCAGGCAAAGGTTTACATCCCTCCTTCTGGAAGGATGAAGGAAAAGGCAATGAGAACATGATAGTTTTTTTTTTCCTAGGGTAACAGCAGCCCCTTTTAATTGTGCCCCTTGGATCTGTAAGACATGTTTGACCAGACATACCTCTGGAAGAGGTCAGCACTCCTGGGATTAAGAAACTTAGCAACGCTCCAGAGAGGGAGTTGGAAAGTCATGTTTAATGATACTTTGCTGAGAAAGTGGGCAAATTTAATTAAAACATCACTTACTGAAGCCCAGTGGAACTAATTGAGTGCTCTAATATTCTGCCTTTTCATTAATGGGTTACAAAAGAGGGCTGCACTTGTGTGTACAAGGGGAAAAAGGGGGGAGGACAGAAAGAAGATGAGAGCTTTAGCAAGGCTGCCTGGGCTTCATTTAATATAACTCAGAAACTTCATTGCTGGCAATGGAGCTTTAATACAGTTGATTCTCCCCCATCCTCTCCACACACACATCTCCCCCCAAAACACCCTCTCCACCCAAGACCCCTCGGAAAGAATGGCTGAATGAAGGGGAGTAGATCTGGCAAAAGAAGGGAAATTGCTTTTTTAATAAGTGGCCTATTCAGAACTCCTGCTTTTCAATAAAGAGAAGGCTGGAGAAGTCCTGTTCTAATTACCTCATCCTCACACTAGACAAGCTCGCCCTTTCATTAACCACTGAGGTCATATCATATAACTTGGTGAGCCACCACGGGCACAACATGTTCAGTGATTATTTCACTGGTGGCAGCAAAATTACAGGCGGCTCATCAAGGTTGTAAAAAAGCAGAAGCAAAATCATAATTAAATGAGAACGTCTACCAAGAGACACTAAAACTAGGCGGGATAGGATCATGTCACCCTCGCAGCAACACACGGATTGTTTGCTGCTGTGGCACCATGGAGAAACTGCTGTGGTGACCAGGAGGGGAGAGGGTTGCTTGCCAAATTAGTCAGTCCAGCACAGGTCCTTGTTTTGCTGGGTCTCAAGGGACTATTTGTATGTTTTGCCACTTTTGGGAGTAATTAGACGGGAAAAATGACATGTATGAATCAGTGGGAGACCACCAAGCTTGTGCTGTATCTTTCATAGGGACTTCTCCACTCCCTATGAACACACACGCTGCAAGAACTCCAGTTCCTAACTGTTCAGCTCCAAAAATGGCACAAATCAAGGCTGTCTGCACTCCTATAGTGCCTTTGATCCACCCCAAATCAAACCCAGATGAGTTATTTTTCCAATAACCACACCAGGTTAGCCCAAAGTGGTTTCAGACTGCTGCAGTCACTGGGTGAGCAAACCCTACTCGATGGTTGCAAAAAGTCTTTAGGGCAGGAATTGGTTGGTGAGCAGCTCCTCTGAAGACACAGGAAACGTGCTGAGAATCATATTTAACTCTCTACTTTCCTCAAGGAAAATATCCATCAACTCAGCAAGGAATGCAGCAGTGCTCTCAGCCTCCATCCTCTCATCCCTGCACGTGCAGTGTGTGTGTTGGGTTGATGTGACCAGAAATGTGTATTTTATCCCCATCTGTTGGGGCTGGGTGGGGCAGTGATTTCCTTATCTCCATGGCATATATTATCTGCTAATGGGCCATCTTTAAACCAGCTGGGGCAATCATCTTTATCTTTCCCACAGCCCATCCTCCCTCC
>JAOTBB010001293.1:1820814-1831260 GCA_025629985.1 Chamaetylas fuelleborni
GCTTGGATTCTGACTCTGGCAGTGTTTTGGGATTGTTCTTTGTAATACTGTATTTCTATTTTAATTTTCCTAGTAAACAACTGTTATTCCTAATTCCCATATCTTTGCCTGAGAGCCCCTTAATTTCGAAATCATAATAATTTGGAGGGAGGGGGTTTACATTCTCCATTTCAAAGAGAAGCTTTTGCCTTTATTGGCAGACACCTGTCCTTCAAACCAGGACAGATTTAGTGGGAACAGGAGGAAGGGCAGAGATCGAACCTGGTACTAATCTACACCTGAGAGCAAGCAGTGGCAAAGATGCATCAAGAGGGTCAAACTGGTTGCAATACTGTGGAATCTGAAGGAGGCACTTCCAAGTTTTGACTTTGTAGCCACAAAGCCAGCCTGGGTCCTCATCTCTGATGATCATCTTAGTGACACTGAATTGTGCCAGTGGTTTAGGGCCACATATCCCAACCGTACAGATGTGTGATCTTCAACCACCACCCTCCTGAAAGCTTCCTTCTCAACATTCCCTCCTTCCCTGGTGGTGCTGAGAGCCTGGAGAGTTGCTTGGCTTGGCTTTCAACCACGCCACGGCACAATGAATTATTCCAGCAGCACAAACAGAGAAATCATTTCAACTGCTGCTGCAAAGGGGCAAAGGAAAGCTGTCAGACAGCAATCCCAACTCGACAGACACGTTGTGGGGGGACGAAAATAGGAACACTGGATCACTGACCTGCAGCAAAGGTCTGTGACTTGCACTGCCAGGAGGGCTCTGGGTGTCTGGACAACCGTCACAACTGTTACTCAGCTGTTCAGCTGCAGGTCTTACACTCTGAAACCACTGCCAGAGTCCGACTGTGCCAGGGGAAGTGGAGGCAGAGGATGCTGGAGAGTCCTGCATCTTCCCCTGGGAGCTAACTACAAGGATCAGGACACAGAAGGGAAGGTTCAAGCCCTCCACCTCATCCTTGGAGTTCAAAGGCAGGCAGTGTAGAGCACAGATGGGTAATTAAGGACACAAATCCTGAATCCAAGAGTGGCCTTAGCCATGTGGACATCCTGACTGCAGCTCCTGGGGTTGGGAACACTGGGAGTTGGGCCAAACCCATCTGGGAGGCTTTTTAGCCCTGCCACTGTTGGTGGATATTCCTGGAGCTACAAGGACTTGCCAGTGGCAGCTGAAGTCACATCCTTGGAGGTTTTGATGAGTATTGTGTGACTTGGGAATGAGAGGAGAGCCAGGACACCTCACAGAAACATCCAGCATGGAATCACAGCCTCTGTGGCCACCTCCTCCATTGCCAGTACACACTCAGCTCCAAAAGATGGGACAGAGCAACCAACACAAGGATTGAAACAAGTCCCATCATCCTGCAAAGCCCATTTCACACGTCAAAGAGCTGCTGAGGAGTTCAGAGACACTGAGCCCTTTAATCCAGAGCAGGAAAGCTGTCAGCCAAAACCAGACACCAGCTAAATCCAGGATATTTCTAATCCTGATCTCAGCGCTGTCTAGGAGCATCTGGTGGTGGGGAGAGGGGGAGACATTTTGCTGGCCAGCCCTGGCTGGTGGCATTCCCCAATGCCCCAATTCTGTCGCGAGGAATGACATTTTATACATAGACACAGCAACAACTGAGCTGGGGTGGCCATTCCTAGAATGCACAACTGGCTGGGCTGCATTTGCCTGGGAAACTGGAGACCCAGGTCCCCCATCCCAGCCCCAAGCCTGCATCCAATCACACAGACAATAACAAGGCTCGAGGGCTATTTCTGGCCCTGCAGTATGTCCCCCTTGGAGGTTGGTGCTATGAAACACTGATCCTGAGCACCTGTGCTGGCCAATCTGAGGGATTTTCGTGTTGGAGCAACTCTAGGCTAGGTACAGCCAAGCATATCATGGGAGAAGGTGGAAAGCCCTTTCCTTTTCCCTCTTGCTGGATGACCCAGCTCTTGCAGACACTTTGTCCTTTACATCTGTCACAGAAAATGCTGAGCTGGAAGGGACCCACAGGGATCATCGATTCCAAACCCTGGCCCTGCACGGCACAAACCCAAAAATCACACCATGTGCCCCAGAGCATCATCCAAATGCTTCCTGAACTCTGGCAGCCCTGCAGGGAAGCCCCCAGGCAGCTCACAGGAGGTGTAAAGAGCAGCAAGAGAGGATAGAGATAGGAAAAGAAAAAAGGGACTCTACAACCAAGCACCATCTCCTGCTCTAGGTGACACAGAAGGTTTCTGCCAGAAGACAAAACAGAAGGGACTTTTAGGTCTCAGGTCAGCCAGAAATTAATCTCTCCACCCTGGTTCCAAGCCAGGTGTTTCTCCAGCCAGTTTTAAAGAAACCTGGCCAAGGACATACTACACTGAACTGCTGCAAGAGAGGCGTCCCTCAAGGACATGTTGTGGCAACACAAAACCCTTCTTCCATGTTCTACCCCATGTAAGCCTGAGGAATCTGTCTTTCCATCCCTTTGTGGTGCGAAATCCCCTCCCCCTGTGGGAAACCAGCAATCTTTGTCTCCACCTCATATTCCCTAGGCCTGGCCAGTCCCACTTCTCTCTCCAAGGGTTTTGCACAGTGAAAACCAACTCAAACTCCAGAAAGAGGATCACTCCATTCATTTCACATCCACCACTCTGTTCCACACCCAAACCCAACGTTATTACCCCCAAAACCCCAAACAGTGCGACCCCCCCATCTCCAACGCACCTTCATGCCCACCAGGTTGTTGTGGAAGTCCACCCTGGCTCGCAGGTCCTTGTTGGGCTTCCTCCCCAGGAACTCCTTGACGAATTTGTTGCTGTACTTGAGGTTGTCCCCGCAGCCTCCCCACTGCCAGGCCTCCCTGTTCTCCAGGTCGGGCGCCTCGTCGCAGGTGCAGCGCTCCATGCGCCCCGCGCTGCACGCCTTGGCCATGGCGTGGGTCAGCCCCGCCGAGGAGATGGCGTACAGGAACGCTGTCTCCTTGAAACCTGCAGGGACACCAGGGACACGCTCTGATTCCAGCCCAGAAAGGAAAAAAACCACCAGGAAATGGAGGGAAATCCCACGCCATGCCCCGAGGAGATGGCGTACAGGAACGCCGTCTCCTTGAAACCTGCAGGGACACCAGGGACATGCTCTGATTCCAGCCCAGAAAGGAAAAGAACACCAGGAAATGGAGGGAAATCCTACTGGGAGAACGCGAGGTTACGACCCAACTTTGTTGGGTTGTCTTAAATGAGTAAAGCAGCTAGTAGTTGCTACAAGGTTATTTATTGCAGAAGCACGTTAGTCTCAAAAGGCAAGCAGAAAAGCAACGGCAAAAAGCACTAATTCTTTTCAATACATACTCTTATATAGAATCTTCTCAACAAGCTAAGACACAAACTCGGACCACCACTCCTTAACTTACTAGAATTCTAGTTTTTTAACACGCTAGGTTACATATAGACTAGGCATACAATCTATCTTGTTCTATCTGAGAAACGTAAGCAATATTCTTACTATAGCTGTGTTATGTTCAAGCAGTGTCTGCAACTACGGTCTTGGAGCCTCTGCTGAAAACATCAGCATGTTTTTCAACCTTCACTAGAACTCGCACTTTTAATTCAATCCCTGCACTCTGATTTCTCTCTGAAGAATTCAGAAACCCCTGACTCACAAACTCCAAGAGGAGACGAGCATGAGCTGTGTCACAGAATAGCAGAGTGATAACAAGGGACCACAGTGGGCATCTGGTGGCACCTCCCTGCTCCATCAGGGCCATCCCAGAGCACAGAGCTCAGGATGACATCCAGACTATTCTGGAATATCCCCAATGAGGGAGACTCCACACCAGGCTCAGGATTGCCTCCAGACTATTCTGGAATATTCCCAGTGAGGGAGACTCCACACCAGGCTCAGGATGACATCCAGACTGCCCTGGAATATCCCCAGAGACTCCACACCAGGCTCAGGATTGCATCCAGACTATTCTGGAATATTCCCAGTGAGGAAGACTCCACACTAGGGCTCAGTCACTGCCCAGAAAAGAAATTCTTCCTCAAGTTCAGGTAGAATTTTCAGGCATCAGTTTCTGCCTGTTCCTCCTGTGGTGGCACTGCTGGGCACCACTGGAAAAGCCTGGTCTGTGCTCCTGACACCCTCAAAGCATGGCAAGCTCTGCTTGATCATTGATGGTGAAGAGGGCATGGGGAGGGCAAGGAATGATGGACAGAGGTGGCACAAGCCAGGATCCAGGAATGCAAATGGAATCTGGCCAGCTCGGTGGCTGTCACTCTGTGTCACTCACAGTCTCTGCTTGAAAATGGAAAGAGTTGAGCAAGAGTTGCCCCATCCCTGGAAATGTTCAGGATCAGGCTGGACAGGGCTTGGAACAACCTGGTCTAATGGAACATGTCCCTGCCCATGGCAGGGAGTGAAACTGGATGAGCTTTAAGGTCCCCTCAAAGCCAAAGCACTGTTTGACTCCATGAAGAGTTGGACAGGACATGGAGGCACCACTGCTGCTACCAAGGGGACACCAAACAGCAGGAACCCAGCACAGACTTGCAGTCCTCCTCATTCTTCCCCTCTCCTCCTGAATCAAATCACTGGGTCCTACTCCAGACCAGCAGAATTGCTGACAGAAGACACCTGAGGGCTGGGAAGCAGATGTGTCACCCAAAGCAGCACCTCACTAAAAAAAAACAAACAGTTTACACCTCAAACCTTCCACGCACAGCCTTTCTTTACACCTCCACACTCACCTGCAGGGATGTGACAGCATCCACTCCCCCAGCAGGCAAATGACACCCAGAGGGACCCACGGTTTCAATCCAAATTATAAAAGCCAGAAATAAAAAGCAAACATGGCAGTATTTATAGCTGCCCATTCTCCAGCTATGGAAGCCGTAAACGACTGCATATCTGAGATGCAATTCCAGACCAGCTTTGGATGGGACTCAAGAAATCCCCCACTCAAAAATAACACAAGTGGATGGTGACAGTAGTGGATATATCTGCGAGCTGGTGTGTCAACCAAGGACATGCAGAGACACTGCCAGGTCATTTTTGGAACTGTTCCTTGGGAGGGTCATGACACTCCAAGCAAACTCATGTGGCCATTCCCAGAGTCTGCCTCCCCAAAACACTCCCAGGAGCAGGAAGACTGATGAAAATCCAGCCCAGGAGACAGAGGTTTGGTCCTCCCAAGGCTTCTGAGGTTCTGCTTCCTCCCAGATTGTGGTAGGAATTATCCAATCATTCTACTGCTCACCTGGAAGAGGAGAACAGGAACCTCTTCCTCACTAGAAACAGCATTAAAATAAAAAGGGTTCAACTCTACACTCAATGAGGACACTGCAAAGAGAGGTGAGAGTTAAAATAACAAATTTTGTTTTCTCCCTGAAGTCAGACCATGTCCTCTGACAGCCCAGAAACACTTTCAGCATTGCAAATACTTCACTGAGAACAGTGAGAGAATTCTTAATTCACTCAAAAAAACCCTCATAGGTATCCAGATCACTCCTCTGACTAGAAAATGCCTCTAAGCATCTCTCATCCTTTGTAAACTATTTTTTCAGGGTGACACCCCAGGTCAGACTGCCCACATGCCTGTCAGAGGGATGCCACTACCACAGACAGATGTTCCCCAGCCTCTGTACTCCTGGACTGGAGAATTCTTACCACAGCTACACAGAATGAAGAGGTACCAGTGTGAAACAGAGAATGCTCAGTGAGATGGGGTGTGCAAACCCTGCCCTGGAGGTCTGAGACTGCAATCATGGCATGGTTTGGGTTGGAAGGGACCCTGAGATCCATCCAGTGCCACCCCCTCCCGTGGGCAGGGACACCTTCCACTACCCCAGATTGCTCCAAGCCCCATCCAAGCTGGCCCTGCACAGTTCACTCGCAGCCATCAGCTTTAATTGATTAATTAGCAGCTCAGACTCTCCATCACTGAAAGCTTTCCAAATTCCCCGTGCCCATCAGCACTGGGATCATCTCACCCACAGGCAGCTCCCAATGAGCTCCATGTGACATTTGGCTCTGGCCAGATTTTAAAGCCATCTCCACCAGGCACTATTTGATTGCACCAAGATATTTTGTAACAAGATAATGAGCTTTAAATCAATGCAGGCATTCTAAGCCCCAGTGCATTGACAGTCTGCCGGCCCTGGCTATCCAGTTTCAGCCATTTCCAAAATTGTGCACGAGTATCCAAAGAGGATAACGAGTCCCTTAAACAATCCTCTGTTATTTTAAGAAACGGGGCTGCATCAGCCCAAGCTGCAAACCAGCAGCCAGAGCTGGTCTGGCGACCTAAGTGTAAAAGCAGAGGGAGAAACTTTTAAGTGAAAAAAGTGAACAAAGTGGGTTTTTCTCCCTTTTTCCTTTCTCCCTGCAAAGTCCTGGAGGAGATGACACAAGCCCTCAGCACTGAATTTGGAAAGCTGTGCCCTGGTGGGTGATACATGTGAGCCTTTGCCCTGGGCTATCCCTTGCTGCAATGCTGAACCAGGAACCAGCAGCTCCTGGAGAGGAGGAGAAAGATTTACAGGGCACTGTGTTACTGCTGGGGAACAGCAGCTGAAGGATTTACAGCACTGGGGCAGGGCAGAGATGCTGCAGGGATATAAACCACGGCAGAATGAGACAGCAGCAGAGCCCTGCAGCCCCCAGAGCTCGCATTTATTACCTGGGTCCCTGACAAGGGCTGCCCTGGGGGGGTCTCCGTGGGGTTTTAACTCTGGCCAGGGGACAGGCAGGTCTGAAGGAACGAGCTGTGGCCTCCAGGTGTCAGCATGAGAAAGTGCTTGGCTTCCCCAAGGCACCACTAATCCAGGGACTCCTCTGGCATGCAGGGATATTTTTAAATGTCTTGCAGCTCTGGCTGGACCTCTTGGGTTTCATAAGGACTTTCCTTGTTTCCACCAGTCAGTGACAGTGCATTAGTTAAGCCCTGGTGCTTCTGAATTACTCCTTCTCACTAATTAGCCCTGCAAACCTCTGCTCTTATCTTTAGAGACTTCACACCCTGGCTTTTCCAGGTCCAGGCTCATTGCTGAGTGTGGCACTTTCTGGAAGTCACTGAAGCCCTGGAGACCCTCTCATGCTGCCTGTAAAATGGTGCTGCAGCCTGGAAATAAGAACTGGATTTTACTAGGAGGGTGGAAGAAAGAAACTGGACTATACATGGTAGTACAAAGAAAAGAAATAAAAATATCACTTTCTCCTCCAATACTCCTAACTCCTGGCCATCTCCACCTGAGCTGCTGGGAAGAGGGGTGAGAATTACCCACTGCTTACATCCATGGCAGTAACAGCACACAGCCTTTTGCAGGTTTTGCCCTGTACTATGACAGGGTTCCCCTTGACCCCTCTAACAGGACAGCACAGAACAGTCTGGTTTGCCTTATTTCTTTTAAGAAAAGGCATTTTCTTAACTTATTTCCTGACAGAATGGCATAACAAATAGGAAATATAAATAGGAAATAAATGAATAAAATAATAAAGAAAGAGGGGACAGCTTTGAGAGCTTCCCAACCCTCTCCTCCAGCAGCAGCTCAATTTCCAGCAGGAATGGGCACAAAATGTAGCTCCTGGCTGCAGAGACCTGCACAAACACCTCCAGCCTCCAAGGAGAGCAGCCAGGGCCAGCAGTGGGAAGCAGGCAGGGGTGAGCCCATAAATTACCCCCATTAGCACATTCTTTGCCTGCCCTGCACTTCCAGGGATGAGCTCCAGCTTTCTACAGAGCTCTCTGTGGACCCTGGGGCAAGCAGCACCAGCAAAGGATGGCCCAGACTGACCATCAGGGCAGAGGAGGAGGGCAGCTGTTGGAACCCTGAAGCCTGGGAGTTTTGAATTTTCTGTGCTGTCAGGCATTGATCCCCAAAAGAACACTGGGTTTGACTTGAGGCCTTGGAGAATGCTTCCAACATTGAATGACAGAACTAGAATCACTGGTTTGTAGTTAGAAAAGAAGTGTGTAATGTCACATGGTGAAGGGTTTGGAATTTGGGGTTTTAGAATATAGTAATAGATACAGGACAAAATAGAAGTTTTAGGGTGTTTTTCTTCCTTCTTGTCCTTATTCTTCTTGGGTATAGGCAGTACTTTTAATTAAATAGAAAACGCTGCACTGCAGGTCACGGGTGTTTGGTCATTAGGTCAAAAGTAAAAAAAAAAATGTAGGTGTTAGACTTTAATTAGACTGTTTGGCTTTAAAAGACCTTGAAACGAGTGAGATCCATCGCCATTTCTTCATTTTTAGCTTGTTAACTAGAAGTGCCATAGCGCTCACTGTACTATAAATAAAAATTAATAAACATCTCAGTCCAAACACGAAATTCCGTCTCTAGTACTTTAATCCTAACTCTGACTACAAAAAGAAAAAAAAGAAGATAAAAACATGAAAAGGTGGTATTTGCACCACTTAATTAGTAGTTTGTCTGCAGTTTCTTCTGTCTTCACTCAGAGCCAGGATTAAAAACATGAAGGAGACGAATTTCTCGTGTTCGGACTTGGTTATTTATTAAATCTTATCTGAAGTACAGAGAGTTCTGCAACACTTCTGGCCACCAGCTAAAAGCGAGCAAAATGGAGATCAACCTAGCTAGTTGCAAGGTCTCTTAAAGCCAAACAGTCCAATAGAGAATTAACACCTATATTATTTATACTTTTGACCCAATAACCAAACTCCTGTGACCTTCAGTGCAGCACTAACTGTCCAACCAAAAACTACTGCCTGAAATCAAGAAGAAGAAAGAAGAACACAGAAAGGAAACAGCACCCAAAACCCTCCATCTTGTCCCATACCTATCACTACATTACAAAAACCTCACATTCAAAACCCTTCACCATGTGAAATTATACACTTAAAAGATCACTGAGTTCCAGGCCCTCCTGCCATGGGTAGAGACACTTTCCATTAGAACAGGTTCCTTAACGACCCATTGAGCTTGACCTTGAGCATGTCCACTTCTATTTCAACTACACACCTGTGACTCCAACTCCATCACTCAAATTTGGAAGCCTTCTCCAAGACCTCAGGTCAAAAGTAGTGTTCTCCAGAGTGAGAAGAATGATGGACTTGGCTTTACAAACAAGCTGTGGGTCTGCTGGTAGACAAAAGCAGCACTAAGAGATAAAAGAAACAATGGGAAGGATTCCACTGATGGATGAATGGAAGAAGATATTTGCCTTTACAAACAAACTGTAGGTTTGCCAATAAATGAAATTGGATATTGAAAGATGAAAGAAGCAAAGGGGAAAAACCATGAATTCCATAAGAATTAAAAATCAAAATGGAGGGTTGTACATTAGAGGAGAATCTTAGTATCCTAGGTTACAATGTAAAAATGTGCCCGAAAGTCTGTATTCTACCACCATCTGCTAAAACCAGGTGGGGCAGTGATCCTTATCTCTGTAGGAGATATCCTCTGCTAATGGGCCAGCTGTTAAAAACCAGGTGGGGCAATGTTCTTTATCTTTCCCACAACCCATCCTTCCTCCAGGAGATATCTCCTGTTAATGGGCCATGACTGATAAAATTACATCATCCCATTGGGAGATGCTCCACCCAGGGGGAGGAGCCAAACATTTCATATCTGGATAAAAACTCAGATTTGGAACACCAAACCAGCCCTTACCCACTGGTTTCCAGAGGACAAGAGCTACCAGACCTTCATACAGGATGACTGCTTCAACAAGACTACTGCATCTGGACTGCTACCACCACCCTAACTAGTGGGGTGTCAGATTGTATTCTGACTCCATCAGTGGTTTTTCCTTTGTACTCTTGCATGCATTTTTTTTTTCTTTTTTTTTTTTTTTCCTATTAAATTGTATTTCTGACTTGGAGTCTCTCACTGGTTTTGCTTTCAAACCGGTATGCTTAGTATCAGGTATTCTGGGAAATCTGTACCTCTCAAGTACCTCAGACAGTGGGGAAAGAGAGAGGGAAATGTGGCCAGGAAATTGGGATAAAAAGGGAGGCTGCATCCTCCAAAAATTGGAAATGCCCCATGGCCTCTCCCTTTATTCGAATAAAGCAAAAAGGACTCCTCTGTCTCCTTTTTGGACATAAACCTCAGGTGTTTGTGGATTAATTTTCCTGACAGATGGGCTGTAGCAGACTGTACGATGTGACGGTGGTCAGGACGGTCATGACAGACGGAGAGATCTCCATAAGCCAGGTCTTGAAACTTGTGGTTTATTGCATAGGGCGTGGGTAAAAAGGGCCCTGCTGGGAGCTGCCAGCTGCAGCTGGAGCAGGGCAAGAAGAGAGTGGGGGGTAGTAACAGTTATAAGAGGTAAGAGAGTGGTAAGAGAGGGAAGTAAGAGTGAAGAGACTGATTTTCCCGTTTACAATACAATAAATCTTCTTCTATGTTGAATATTCTGATTTCCACTAACCAATCTAATACAAGATACAAATCCTATAGCATTTACATACAGCCTATAAGAATCATTACATTACC
>JAOTBB010001293.1:1852670-1862948 GCA_025629985.1 Chamaetylas fuelleborni
GCTGCCAACACCCTGACTGACTGACGGGTGTCAGCTTGGATTCTGACTCTGGCAGTGTTTGGGATTGTTCTTTGTAACACTGCATTTCTATTTTAATTTTCCTAGTAAAGAACTGTTATTCCTTATTCCCATATCTTTGCCTGAGAGCCCCTTAACTTCCAAATCATAATAATAATTTGGAGGAGGGGGTTTACATTCTCCATTTCAAAGAGAAGCACCTGCCTTTATTGGCAGACACCTGTCCTTCAAACCAGGACACTTGTGGATTCCCAGATCCGCCGATCTGAACCGCGGCAATACGAACGGCCGAGCTCGCCGGCTTTGCTGCATTCCCCAGGTGCCATCTGTGTTCCTGGAGAAAGGAATCCCTCCAGTTTACCCCTGTCCATCCCCAAAATAGCAGTGGTTGAAAGTGCCCCAACAACATTCTGCTCACATGCAGCTGCAGCAACGAAAAACACCGAAACCAAAATGGTGGAGACGCATTTTATAGGGAAAGAACGACTGGGAGACGTTCACTTCATTGTTACAGGTCTTGGGATGAAGGGAGCAAGAACAACCCACCCCAGCACAAAAATACTGCTATTTGTCATCAAAATACTCTTTGCATTATTTCTTCCACCCTGTGTCACTTTAAGCACGAACTCAAGACTCTTTTCCCAGGATCATGACTTCCCACTCAACTTTCTGCTGAAGGATATCCACATTGACATTCCAGTAACAAACCCTAATCCATTCCAGAGCTGTCAAGATGCAAAGTGAACTTTAGCAAAGCAAATGGCAGCTTTGAGGAGGAAAGTAATGCCCAAAGAACACAAAGATAAGAGGAAAACCTTTCTAACGTAATTTCTTTGGGAACCAAAAGCATTCTTCACCCTGGAATTTTCCTCTGAGGTAAAGAAGGCCATGCCACTAATTAAAAATAAAAAAAAAAGCCCTCCAAGTTTCCAAAGCATTTCAAGCGATAAAACCCCGAGTTAGAGCCTGAAAATAAATCATAACAGTAATAAGCACACACTTGAGAGAAGGAGGAGAAAAAAAAAAAAAAAAAAACACAACAAACCAGATATAAACCTACACTGGAAAAATCTTACACTTAAGTGTAGCCAAAATGCCAGTTGCTGCATGTCACATTTGGGCGCTCCAGGCAACGCTATCACAATGGCTAACAGGGCCAGGCAGAGCTCCAAGACCAAAGTCCAAAGCCCAAGAGGACACACAGATGCTCCTTGGAGAACAGTGATGGCATCCCAGGCTTTTTGCTGAGGCTTTCACACACGCCCAGCATCCCGAGCAGCGGCGAGGCTGCGACCTCGGGGACGCCTGTTCTGGCTAATCCCGCCCGAAGGAGGGCCCCAGAAAACATTCAGATGGAAGGATCCGTGAGATTAAGATGTTTATCCCTGCTGTGTCCTGCACAGTCCTGGCTGCACGAGCTGGGGAGGACCAAGGGCCAAGAGGGAGAGAGGGGAAGGATAGCAACGCTAACAACTGCTCCGAGTGTTTGCTGGAAACCTGTCCCCAGGCTGCAGATAAAGGAGCAAAACAGCACCAGGGGAGATTTTCCCCACATGGAAACACCTTGGGAGGCTGAGCTGACACAGCTGTTGGGGACAACAAGTGAAGAGCACAGAGCAGGGTGAAATGCTGAAGTTTTACAGGTGGCTTTGGCCAGGAGAGGTGCCATGAACCCCTAATGGTCACCCCAGGCTATCAACAGCCCAAAGATGACTTAGAACAAATGTTAAGGCCAATTAATTCCTGCTCTGGCTGGAGAAAACAACTGCATGCAGAGCTGAGGGTCTTCCTCCCTTTCCAAACTGGAAGGGCATTTGGCACCAGAGTCCCAACAGGGAAACCTCGTGGAGACACTCAAATCATGGAATATCCTGAGTGAGAAGGGACCCACAGGGACCATCAAGTCCAACTCCAGCCCTGCAAAGACCCCCCAACAATCCCACCCTATCCCTGTGAGCATTGTCCAAACACTCCTGGAGCTCTGGCAGCCTCAGAGCTGTGCCCATTCCCCGGGTGTTGGCAGTGCCCAGCACTCTCTGGGGGAAGAGCCTTTCCTGGTATCCACCCTAAACCCCTCAAGAGCTTCCTGCTGCTCTCCTGGATCCTGTCACTGGTCACTAGAGAGAAGGGAATGAAGGTCTCCAAAGCAACTTTGGCCACGTGCCACAGAAAAACACACCTTGGACAAAGTGGAGGAGAGTTTGGGTGATACAGTGGGAGGCAGGATGAAGACAGCAGCAAGAAAAGAGAATTTCCCCATACACACAGAATGAGGGGACAAGGATTTATGGAAACATGACCAGTAAAAACATTTCTATCCCACCTTCATCCTCGAATAATTATCATTTCTAGAGTGTCCATAGCAGTTTGCAAATTCCAGATTTAGGAAGTTCACACCAGACAACTGGGGTCACAGATGAGGACACAGCACAACTTTGTTCCAGCACAGAAAATCCACACTGAGCTACAACTTGCACTGGGATTGTGGATTCCCCATCCCTGGCGGTGCCCAAGGCCAGGCTGGAAAGGGCTTGGAGCACCCTGGGATGGTGGAAGGGGATTGGAATGAGATGGGCTTTGAGGTCCCTTCCAGCCCAAAGATTCTGGAATTCTATAGAGTGATGCCTTTGGATGCTGCATGGCAGGAGATCCAAGAAGGAACAGGACAAGTCAACCACTGCTTCCATAAAATTTCTGGGCCAATACCTACTGTGGCTCATTTAGGATGATGGGAATTGTGTCCTGGGCAAGGATGATCCCTGATAATTTCATGTTCTTCCACATTTGGTCATGATAAGTGATGGATGCATCAAAGAAAAACCACTGGACATTGCCCAGCAAGGTTTTACAGCTTCCAAAAAAAAAAAAAAAAACCAAACCCCAAAAAACCCCAACACTAGTTCCACACTAAAGGTCCCAAAGCCTGCGAGGCAGGTTTAATTTTAGAGCACACTCATCGGATTTGCTTACATAATTTTCTTGATTTGGAAAGCTTTTTATTTTCCTTAGTGAGAAAAGCTGTCCAAATTTATCACGTTAAGCAGGGGGCTGCTTGCCCAAAAGGATCTGAAAATACATTGGCTGCGATTTTCCTTTTAAAGTTTGCATATCACAATTAGGGCAATGTGGAATTAGAGCAGCTTTAAAGAGTGAGGTGGGAAAGAAACCATTAAAAAGGACAAATCCTTACCAAATTATCCTGGCACCTAAATGCAAAGGCCCTCAGGTTGTCCAGAGGCTGCTGAAAACAGGGCAGCAAGAGATCAAGAAGTGTTCCAGTGTGAACCCATTAAGCAGGATGTATCTAAATCCCACAGCAGAGATTTTGAGTGATTTTAAGAGTTTTCAGTGACTCTGAGAACATCACCTTTCTGTATTGAGGAAGATGTTGGCCTCATCTAACTGGACAAGAGCTTGGTCTGCAAAGAAATTTCCCCTTTGGATCTTCAAAGTCACAGGGACAGGACTTGGCAGCAGCTGTGATTCTACTCCAGATTTAATTCTGCCCTTCACCCAACCACCACCTGATCACAGCAAGAACTCAGGAAGCTTTTAGACCCTTCCTAGGTTTGTTCTTCCCAACATGGAAGCACAAAAAGCCATAAAATCCACACACCAACACCTCACTCCATCCATCCCTCCCATTTTTGACACTGATTAGTTTGTTTTTGTAGATGGAAGTTGAGGATCTCCTCAAACAGCAGAGTTTCCACCCCTGTAGAAAAGCTGCAGGAGTAGAAAGAAGGGGGCAAGTAACACAGAAAATACAGAAAACCTCACTAATCCATGAATGCCACAGGCCACCATCCCTCATATTGGAAGTTTACAGCAGGAAAAATTCGGTTTAGGTGTTGCCAGGTGCCTTCTACCTACTAAAAGACCATTTTTAGGGTCACACCAGCAGATCCTTTACCCTCCCCCCAATGGTCACAGCCACACAGGATGGAAGAAGTGACAGCGCAAATGAAATTATAATTTAATTTAATAATAATTTAATTTGGGTCTAAAAGCTCCCAGGACTAGGCAGGACTGGCATTTAGGTTTCCAGAATTCCTGACTACTTACAAGAGAGGGTCTGGAGCTCTACAATCCCTCCAGGAAGGGATGGAAAAAAAATCACAGAATCGTGGAATTGTTTGAGTTGGAAAAGACCTTAAAGCTCATCCAGTTCCACCCCCTGCCCTGGGCAGGGACACCTTCTGAAATAAATGGGATTTATTCATCACACCTTCCACCTCCCCAGGTTGCTCCAAGCCACTGAACACTTCCAGGGCTGGGGGTGCCCCAGGTACCCCTAAGAGAGGAGAAGGTTTTACTTGGAGACCCTGAGGTTGAAATACAGCATCATTCCCAATTAAAAATGTCTCCTGAGGTGAAAGAGTTCTCAGCAACACCTTAGGAGTTTCTCAGTTGGATGCTTACACAAAATGATGTGTTCTCTCTCAGCTGTTTTTGTTTTCAGTATTTATCAGAGCAGCACCCCCAAAAGTCTTAAGAGATGCTGAAGATGCAGTTGATGGCCTCATGTCTTAAAGAAGACACCAGCAACCCACAGTGCTAAACTCACCAGGCACTGCCAGCTAAACCTAGGGAGAAAGAGCTCTGCCCCAGGTAATTAAAAATAATGTCATAACCAAAAATTTAAATGAAAAAAGGCATTTCTTTCCAAAGGTACTCTTTGAGCAAGAACAGAGGTTTAGATGAGATGTTAGAAACCATTCCCTGTGAGGGTGGGGAGGCACAGGGTGCCCAGAGAAGCTGTGGCTGCCCCTGGATCCCTGGAAGAGTCCAAGGCCAGGCTGGGCATGGATCACCCTGGGATAGTGGAAGGTGTCCCTGCCCATGGCAGAGGGTGCAGCAAGATGAGCTTGAAGATTCCTGCCATCCCATGATAAGAAAAAAACCTCCCCAAATCTGGGGCTGATTTCCATCACTGCCCCAGAAAACTCCAGCAGGTTTAGTGCAGAACCTCAGCAGCCACACTGTCAGTGCTGGTGCCAAGCCTGGAGGCACCAGGGACTGAGGAGCAGCTGGGTGATGTCCCTCGCCTTGGTGGCAAGAAAATGCGATTAAAGCAGCTTAGGGCTCAGGCAGAGCCACAGCCTTTGCAGGGCAGCACAGAGGGGCCTTTGAGGGATTTCTGAGCTGCAGCACAGAGAGGTGCCACAGCCCCAGCACAGCAGGGCAGCAGCAGGATCCATGTCCTGCCTGTGGGCAGTGTCTGCTCCCTTCTCCACAGCCTGTGGAGACTCTTCAGGAGAGCCATGAAAAACCCAACTAAAGAAACTCAGGGTTTGTTCACCCCCCCCCACCAAAGAAATAAAATAAAATAAAATAAATCCTTACACAGCTGCCAGTTGCTGCTGTGGCCACCCAAAGTGCTCCCCCAGTTGTGAAGTGATGCTGAACTGAGGAGAGGAGCTGAAATACCCTGAGCAGGAGGGGAGGGTGAAGTTACACAGGGCTATTAGTAAAATAAACCTTGCTCTGGCACGCTGCAGAAGCCTTACCCAGAGCAATGCTGGCACTCACTTCAGGCACTGGGTTTAACCCTTCCTCTCCTTGGAAAGGAAAGGTGGCAAAGCTGTGCCAAGCAGCCATTCCCTCCACAATCTGCTCAGGGATTAAATCTGGACCCAAAGCAGGGGTCAGGATGGTTTTAGATCAGAGATTGGGGTGTAGGGATGAGGACAAAGGGTGGAGAGCCCCATCTGCAGAGGGGTCAGTGCTACCTCTTCTCCCCTCCAGAGTCTAAATGTTTAGGATCAGCATGAAGGAAAAAAAGAAAAAGGATATTTTTCCCCTCAGGGATCTTCCCTGGCACTGGCAGGATTCCCCTCTTCTCCTCCACACCCACATCATCCAACACCTCAAATGCAGAGGAAAAGCCCTGTCCCACCCAGATCCCTCCAAAGCAAGAATTACACCCAGGGCACCACACGGAATGAATGTTTTTCACAAAAACTTCAGGAAAACCGAGGCCAAAAAGTCTTTCACAACCACAACTGGAGGGAAACTCCTCAGCTAAAGGAGGAGTGTGCTGTTGGTCAAGTATTCCCACTCCATCCAGAGACTTCAGGACAGCAGGGAAAAGCTGATGTGGGACTCACTGCCCTGCATTTTTTAAGTGAAAAAGCAAAGAGCTTGGTTTGAAGAGTTAAAGGGAAATTTAAAAAAAAAAAAAAAAAAAAAAAAAGCAAGAACCAGAAAGGAAAACAAAAGTTTAAAAATGAAGGAGAGCAAACACCTAAAAAACACCAATTTGAAGAGTGGCTCAGCAGATGCAGGAGGTGCTCAGAGGAGCTGGCTCCCACATTAGCTGAGGTAGAGCAGGTTCTGTGTGAGAGGCTGCCTGCATTAGTCACTGGTAAGGGGACACTCCAGCAATGCTCAACTGGAAGGAATCGAGCCCAGGAATGCAAAGTGGGGTGGTTAAACCACATCAGTTCTGGAGTGCCTCCTCCAAACAAGGCTCCAAAGTGCCCTTAATTCAGTTCAGCCCACTCTGCATTGAAATCAACTCTGCTGAAGTGAATTAAGGATCTTTAATCCCCCAAAGAGAGCAGTTTCCACCAGGGCTAGTTAAGAGTAATTGAACTAATCCACTTTAAAAGTCAGTTCAGATTAGTTGTGCTAAGTGGCAGTGCAGATGAGGCTGGGAGCACAGGGACTGTCCCTAGCATGCAATAATCCCATCAATCTGCCCTGGGGAGGACAGCTCAGGCCTGGGAGGGATCCAAAACACTCCACTGGAGCACTAATAGAAATGTCTCCCTGTGCCTGACAGGTGCCATCTGGTTGCAACCAAAGGCATTTTCCACATGGATTTTCTGGGCAGACCAGATTTGCCAAAGGGAATTTGGGTTTATGGGCAGCATCTCCCACCTGAGCCACGCTCAAGGCTCACATCCCCTCACTGAAATATCAAATACAGGTCTCACTCCACCCCCATTATCCCAAAGGGCTCAGAGGATGGATTTGGGGGCTGGAAGGAGCCAACTCCACCCTGCACTGGTGGTTGTTGGGGATTGGATCCCCCATTTAGTGCTACCACACCCACCCCACTCTTCTGCAAGCTTTCCCACTTCCCACTGGTTTCCATCCCAGAGAAAAAGCAGGCCAGCCCCACACAATTCCCACAGAAACAAGGATCTGAAAGCCAAGAAGGGCAATTAAAAAAAAAAAAAAAAATCAAACAAAGGGCTACCAACCACCTCAAACCACATCCTGCCTCGATTTTTACTCCAGGTCCCCCCCAAGACCCAGCAGCAGCACAGGGCAGGCGCAGCCCGGGTTTTGCCTTTCTAGGAAACCACAGAGCCCCTGTTTCATGCAAGCCACTTCTGCCCCAGCTAAGAATAATCCCCCCAGCTGCTGTCTGATGTCCCCATTGCCATGGATGCAGAGTTTCTGATCCACAGGCAGAGGCTGCGTGTGTTCGCTCCCCTTAATGTTTCCTGTGTGGCTCGGGCTGTTTGACCTACAGGTATGTTTATTCCACTACTTTAGCAAACCAGCAGACTTTTTCATGGAACTGTTGATGTTTTTCCTGGCTGCTGGTGCTCCTGCAGAGGCAGGGCAGTGTACAAACCGAGTTCATGCCCAGCTCCAGGCTGGAGCTGCTCTGCTCCTCCTGGGACCACGGGGGATTGAAGGTTTCCATTGCACTGGTCGGGTTTCTTCCTTCTCCCAGCCTTCAGGTTTTAGGCACACACACACAAACAGAGGAGCTCAGGCAGCTGACAGCAGCAGGAGCAACGTGTGGCTGCTGCTTGGAGCAAGAGCAGCAGCTGCCCTGGAGATCCAGCCACGCTCTGGAAAAGGAGAGCAGGTGCCACACTGCACCCCCAAAATGAAGCCTGCACCACTCATCTTGCTTTGCAGCCAGAGCCCTGGGCTGAAGCTTGGTGTTTGCTGCTTTTAAAGGCTTCAGACCTCACCAGGTCAGCAGGAAGATTCCTATCAATTTGTCTTTGCATCCACTTTATTGCTGCTACAAGAGGAGAAACTCCAACCCAGCGGGCTCAGCTTTGTCAGGCACATATTGAGGGCATTTTCAAACACAACTCGTGGTCCAACAGCCTTTTGGGGGTCTGAGAAGAACCAAAGGGTGTGCACCAAATCCCTGACTCAGCTCAGAGCCTGCTCACTGTGAGAACAGTCCTGTGCCACAGCTGAAGCACACGCAGATCCTGAGCACCCACAATGGTAAAACAACACACCCAGACAGGTCACACACCAGCTTTAGAGCCACCACAACCAAAAGAGGCCTCCAGAGCTCTGGGAGCAGAGCAAACAGCCCCACACAGGCAGGGAGGGGCAGCTGGCCTGTCCCTGATGTGCCCAGCTGCAGCACAGCATCCCTGGGAGCAGCTCCCCTCACCCTGGCTCTCTGCAGGGAGCAGAGGAGTCACTCCCCACATCTGTGAGGGGAATATCCAGCAAAAACACACCCAGAGTCATGGTGTGACAGGGTCACCCAGCCTGTGCAGCCCCAAACTGGGGTGGTTCTGTCCCAGTGAGTCAGCCCAGCTCAGCTCTCAGAGTTTCCATGAGCCTGGAGCAGCCCCAGGGATGCAGCACTGAGGGAGGAGGATGCTCTTCTCCTGCCCTGGTACCTCCCACCCTGCTGTGTGTGGGACAGCCCTGCTGAGCCCAGCCCATGCACTGCAAACACAAAATCCCCACAGACACTCCAGTTGCTTTTAAAGCATCTCCACAACACCAGATTTGTTTCTTCATGGCTGGTGGTCCCTCTGCAAGCTGAGGAGTCCAGCTGACCCTGCAAGTGCAGGATTGTGCCTGGTCCCACTGCCCTGCAAGCACCATCCCAGTGCTTTTCCTGCACCTTGCAGAGAGGCAGGACTCAGCTGGAAACACATTTTCCTCAGCTCCACAAACCAGTATGGACATTGCAGCTCGTAACACTGACCACAGGAACTGCTCAAAGCCTTCCTCAGCCCAGCTCACACCCTCCCAAGGGCAGCTCTGCAGCTCCAGGGCTCTCTCCAAACTCATGCTAAGCCTCTGGATTTCCAGAGTCAACATGGGACAAGCCAGAAGATAGAAATAGTCCCCAGGGATGCAACACAGCTGTGCTAATGAGCCAGAGGAAATGTTGGATCTTTGGTCAGACCCTGTAATTCAGCTCAAGTGGCTGCTTCACCTCTGGCCTGTCAGATCAACTTGTTAACCACAGACTGGGAAAGAGCTCCCTGCCTGCTCCCAGCAGGAGATTTCTCTCTGGCAGGGGCTGAAAAAGCCCCTACCCCCCTCACCTTTGACTGCAGAGAGGCCCAGAGATGCAGAGAGAGAGCTGAGCTCTAAGTTTGCCAGGTATTTCAACATCTCACCTTACACTGGGAGAGGATTAGGGCTAGAAAAGAATTTTGTCAAGATTAAGCCAAACAAGTCAGTTCTTTTAAATCAAGTATCAGTTCTGGTGAACTGTCCCCAGAGGGGTTTGGGCTGCAGGATTGGGTTTCTTGTCAGAGGAGATGGGCAGCACTGGAGAGCAGCTGAACTCCGTGTTCCTGAGCTGGGAAAGGTCCCCTGGAGTCAGGGACTGCCCTGGGAGAGGCTCTGCAACCAACACCAGTGGATCCAGTCCAAGGTGGATGCTCATCCCAAGTGCAATCACTGAGCTGGCACCCAGGATGTAAAAAAGCTGAGAAACACCAAAATCCAGCAGCCTTTCCAGGTTAAACTCAAGTGGAAACTTGATTATCTGAGTGATTTTCAAAGCTTTGTCTGATGAGCCCTCACCCACTCTTCCCTCTGCCTTAGGAGAGGCTCTGCACCCATGGGAGACACAAGAGACTCACAGGAACCCAAAGCAAAATTTGGGGAAGCAAAGTCATTCCCCCTGCAGGAATCTGGCAGAGCTCCTGCAAACAAGGCAGAGAGGAGCTCCAGGGCCAAGGCCCAGAATGGGAAATCCACCCCAAAAATCTCACCCCAAGAGCAGGCAGCTGCCAGGGATCTGCCATGGATCCCAAGGGTGGCATTGCACAGTCAGCAGGCAGAATGAAACCACTCCAACCACAGGTGAGGAGAACCACCCAACATCCAGAAAATTCAACTTCACACCTTGGATACTTTGGAAACTGAGGTGTTTGATAGTGGTGCTAAAACAGAGCTGGAAAAGCTCACAGGATCCTCTGGAAAGAACCACCTTCACCTAAAATCTTCAGCTGCAATCTCCAAAAAAAAAAAAAAAAAAAAAAAAAAAAGTGCAGTTACACCCCCAGGGCTGCCGGG
>JAOTBB010001293.1:1863048-1882069 GCA_025629985.1 Chamaetylas fuelleborni
TTTTTAAAAAAAAAAAAAAAAAAAAAAAAAAAAAAAAAAAAATCATTAATCTGAAGAGATGACAATGAGGATATTAAAAGAGTGAAAAAAACAATGTCCCCAGCTCAGCAGGGGTTGACAGCAGAGGTTCCCACTGAGATCTACACTGGGAATCAGCTGTAGGAAAACCATGAGGAGCAGGGCACAGCAATGCCCCTGTGCTGTTCCTTTGAGGATCAGGTGAGGGAAGGCTACAAAAACCCCAGTAACTCCTGAGAAGGACCTGCCATGGACAGGGATCTTCCACTATCCCAACCCCATCCAAGCTGGCTTTGGACACTTCCAGGGATCCAGGAGCAGCCACAGCTCCTCTGGGCACCCTGTGCCAGACCCTCACACCCTCATAGGGAAGAATTCTTTACCAATATCCCATTTTATCCTGGCAGTAAGAAGCCACTTCCCCTTGTCCTGTCCCTCTACCCCTTGTCAAAGTCCCTCTCCAGCTCTCCTGGAGCCCCATTAAGTACTGGAAGCTGCTCTAAGGTCTCTCCATGGGCAGAGTTAAGAGGTGCTGAAGATCCAGCAGCAGAAATCCCAGCACCAGCAGGGCTCTGTGAGTCAGAATAATTCATCTTTGCCACCTGTGTCACCTCCTGTGCATCACCCAGGGGTCAGACTCAGCACACCTCCCTGTGCACTTCAAAATAAGCTGCTAATTTTTGAGAATGATTTATTTTGCTCATCAGTTGACCTCTTCCACAAGGATTTTAGCCTCGAAAACAACAGTGGCTTGACCTTCTTTGTGCTGGGGCTGCTGAAATTCAGAAAATTTCAACAGCAGACCAATGTTCTAGTTAAACTTCTGCCCATTCCTCCCAGGATTGCCTCAGCCAGCCACCAGGAAGGGTTTTAAGCTAAGCTCAGATATCCCTGTGAGTCTCTTTCAATGCTTCACCCATGTCTAGGGGAAAAATTCCTCCATCCAGTGCATGGCAGATGCAGAAATCAGAGCAAGTTTTGCCCCAAACTCCACGGCCATGTGGCTGCCCAATTAATGCTGTTTTAATCAGCCAGGTTAAATGAATCTGCTCATAGAATTGCTGCCAACTCCCATCCAGCCTGCTGGGAATGAACAGGAATTGGGTGTTCCATGCTGGATCCCCAGCTCAGCATTACTGTCAGACACTGTTGAGTTTGTATGTTCTGCGGTGGATGGAGAGAAAAGAGGTTTTCCTCTGAGTTCTTCCCAAAAAAAGAGCTTAGTTGGTTTTTTTTAACCTGCCATTTCCCTTTCCCTCAAAATCCTTCAGCAAGTGAATTAACAAAATGCTCCCCACACCTTAGAGAATGGTTTGTAATAACAGACTGGAAGGCTACAGAGCACAATGAGGAGCTGCTTGATCCATTTGAAACAAGAGTTCCTGGTAAGAGCTGAGGGGGAAAGAAAAGGGGGGGAAAAAAAAAAAAAAAAAAAAAAAAAATCAGCATAGATTTTTCTATCAGCTCCAGCAAATCCTGTAACTGCTGTGTTTATCCATGGAGTCAAAATACTCCCTGTTCCACTTAGGGAAGTGCAAACACACATTACAATAAAATGTAAAGCTTGCTGAGCTGATAAACTTCATAAGTGTGTTTTATGACAGTATCTGGAGAGATAAGGCTCATTAGCACTTACAGCCACCATCTGAAGGAACCTGAAAAAGCACAGTGACAAACAGGAGAAGAGGAAAAAAATTTGCATCTTGACGTCAAAAAAAAGCTCCTAAAGGGTTAACCCTTTCCATAATAATAATCCTAATAATTTCTGGGTCCTCTCAACTTGCCATAAGCTGTTTCCTGAGCTCTGGGAAAAGTCAGGAAAACTAATCCTAGCTGGTTCTGTTGGTCCAGAACCTGCAGCCACGTTCTGCAGGAGGAGCAGTGGCCCCCCAAGACCATTTAGGAGTGCAAACAACAAGTCCTGGGCTCGAGGAAATCAATTGTTTGAACACACCACAAGCCACGAGGGAGATGTTTTGGCTGCAGAGAAGGGGCTGATTCAGTGTGGAGGGAAGCCAGAGGCTCAGCAGGTTTCAGGTTGGTAAAACCACATCCAAGAGAGTTCTTGGATTGCTCCAACACACCCCTGGAAGGTGGGAACTCGGGAAGTTTGTGTCTAACAGGAGGTTTCACCATCCCACCCCAGAGGGGTCTCTCAAGAGGCAGCTGGAACCACAGGGTCAGAAACTGAGAGCAGATCAAGACACTTTTAATGCATCAAGTCAGGGGAAGAGCTGATCCCTTTCTCTTCTACAGAACTCAGGTGGCCACAGAATCCAAGCCCTGAAGGATTCCATTATTCCATGTAACTGGAGCAGAGTCCTCCCACCCCAGGTGGTCCCCAGTGGGGATATTTCAATTTAACATCTTCAAAGTCTCCTTCTGCCCTAACTGCCTCTTAGAAGGGATCAAGGCACAGAGATGAATCAGGAGACAGGGAAGCAAATCCCATCTTCAGCTCTCCTGAGCCAAGATTCCCATGTCCCACCCCCCTGTGCAGCTCTGGACCATGAATGCCTCATGCTGTGGAAACACCAGTGATGCTCACTGCTCCAGCACCTCCTCTGGCTGCCCAGCCACCCTCACACCAGCTTAACTGCAGCAGTTTATTCTGACTCAGATTTTCCACTTAAAAAAAAAAAAACTTAAAAGAATGTTTAAATATCAACGTCCGTTAGAAATAACACATCACCATGTCCTTAAATGAAGGGAATAGAATGGAGCATCCCTGGAATATCTACAGGAGAGCTGGGGAGAACGTTTTCACACAGGTAGATAGTGATAGGACAAGTGGGAATGTTTTAAAGTGAAAGAGAAAAGGTTTAGAGAAGCTCTTAGGAGGAAATCCTTCCCTGGCTCAGGTTTCCCAGAGCTGCCCCTGGATCCCTGGAAGTGTCCAGGCTTGACAGGGCTTGGAACAACCTGGGATAGTGGAAGGTGCCCCTGCCCAGGGAACTTGTAAAATCTTTTCTAACCCAAATCATTCCCTGATTCTCCAAGAGGCAACTACACCAAGTCTGCCAGCACAATGAATTAACCCGAGAGAAAAATGAAGAAAGCAGCAAAAACTGACAAAACTTGCTCTGGTCTGAAAGATTTAGACTAAGCAGCATCACAGAGGCTTCTCCATGCAGTCCTCCAGACTTTCCACTTAACCTGCTCCCCTTTTCCTGTCCCACAGCCTAATTTAATTACCTGCCACCAAATAAGCCTTAAGGGATTCTCATTACCCCGAGAAAGCACAAGGTTTTTAATTATTAAACACTCTGGGGCTTTTTGTGTTGGGGTTGTGGGGCTGGACTCCCTTTTATTGTTGTCAGCAGCTTCCAGAAATGAAGTTAATCATTGACCAGGCTTTTCAGCAGGAGAGCAGAGTCCTGTGGATTCCTGGTCTCTGGTTCTGCATCACCAGCCAGGCTAAAGGAAGTCACCAGCCTCCTGCTCTGCCAGGTATCACTCAATGTTCTCCTGACAACCCATCCTACCCCTCCAGGGTGTCATTTACAGCACTGGAAAAAGAAAAATGCAACAATTGGGCATGGAGGCTGCAACATCATTAACCTGAGTTCAGAAAGGAACAGCCCCAGGTGAGGGAAACTGAGGCACAAGCCAGTGGCTCCAAAATGTCAAGCAACGTGGTCAACTCACTACTTCAGCCAAAAAAATTATTAATTCCTGTCTGAATTACTGCTGCTCCATCCTCTGCAGGAACTTCCCAGCCTGATGTGGGACAAATCCCACTCCCCAGGGATGAAGATGCAGATCTGGCACAGTTATTTCTCCAAATGTTTCCAGCTTTGTCACCACCCTTGTGGCACCCCATCAAATCCAGCGCCACTTCCAAGCACCTGCAAAGCAAATGCAGCTTCTGGGCACAGGGTTCCCTTTCCAAAGGGATGGAGGTTAAACACTGCTTTGAGTTGACCCAGAGAGGCCAACTTTGGGAGCAGAGCCAGGCAGGACTCGCAGCAGTGACAACTCACCCAGCTCCAAACAGCAAGAGAGGAGGTGGGGGGGGAAAAAAAAAAAAACCAAAAACTCCACACAAACCAGGCAAGGGTTTTCCAAGGAAAACCAACAGCCCTTCAAACCAAACATTCTGCTCCTTTCTAAGGCTCTCTTAACAAAATTCCACCCTGAGCCACGAGGTTGCTGTCCTACAGCAGAGCAGGGCACCTATTCTGCACCTGCCAGAGGGAATAAAAATACATCTCACTTCCCACACTCCAAACCCCACAGAGCAGCTCTGGGGAGTGCTGTGTTGGTAAATTAGGGCAAGCTATGCTTCCCCTCCCTCCCTCTCCCCCCCGTGAGCATTTGAGGGTTCCTGCTGCCTGCGTGCAGGGGACAGATCAGTTACATTTATGCAGAACATTGCAATCTGTCAATATAAACACTATGTAAGCATGAGCCACTTGTAACGTTACTACTGTCTTGACAAGTGTTTGCAGAGAGGGGAGAGCTGCTGGGATCCTTCTGCTCCCAGAGGGAAAGCAGAGCAAATCCCAACCTGCAGGGAAAAATGCTTCTTCCAGCAAAAATTAAAATAATAATAATTATATATATATAAAAATATATATAAATAATATATATATAATATATGTGTATATAAATATACATATTTATATATGTAAAAATGTATATAAAATATAAAAATAAAAATATAATATATATGAAAATAATATATATATGAAAATAATATATATCATTTTTTTTAAAGAGGTGCATCAAAACTGATTCAGACTCCAAATCAGAACCCCCAGAAATAGAGAGGGGGTGATTTATGGATCCCCAGATCAGGCAGCTCAGGAAAGCAGAAGCTCCTATGGGCTGGTTTCTCTTCCCACCAGCACAGGATTGAAGTTCCTCAGCCACTCTGTCACCCCAGCATAGCTAATATTGTCACCTGCCACTTCCAAAGCCCAGAAGTGCAAGTCCCACCACAATTCCCAGATGCTGCTCTGGCATTTCCAGCCCCCCCAGCCACACTGGGGAGAGGCAAGCTGAAATGCAATGCTGTCTCAGGGATCCCAGCAGCCTGGGGCTGCTCCAAACTCCCCCAGCAGCCAGTGGGAACATGGTGCCAATGAGAGCCCAGACAGCCCAGCTGCAGAGGCTGTGGCTGGACAGAAAAGCAGCCAGTGCATCCCAGAGGCAATGCCTCCCCCTCTGGTGCAGGCTCAGCCTCTCCCACACTCATCCCACCCCAAAATTCAGCTGCCACCACCATCATCCTCCTCCTGTGGGGCAGCTCTAAATGACAAAAAGCCACCAGGGCTGTGCTCTGTTTTGCAGACATGCTTTCTTCTATCAAGAAGTTTCTTATCAGACAAGGTTTTGGAGCTGTAGCATCACCACATCCCTGCTGCCAGGCTCCTCCAGCTGTTTCCCAGCTGTTAGGGCTGAGCCAAACCCCTCCAAATCCCTCCTGAGCAGGTGCCTGCAGGGTCCCAGCTCTGCTCAGGGCTGCACACCAGCATCACTCACTGCAGGTGCTGCTGCTGGGTAGCAGCCCTGGGTCATGCTGGCACCTGCTGCAGGGAACAGGGCAGCAACACCCAGGCTGCCAGAATATCCCTCAGAAAAAGGGAAAAATTGTCTCTCCCTCCATGGACCATCACCTTCAGCTCATCTCCCAGTCAGGCAGCTTGGGGATGGGGAATAAAACAGCAGCAGGAATCCCACCTGCACCACAGCTTTAACCCCCCACACTCCAAACTCAGCTTCCAGAGTGTATTTATCCTACTTGGCTGCTTGTGCATCCCTCCAAGAACACCAGAGCCAAACTTGCAGGGAAGCAGCAGCCTCCAGCCGTGGTGTTCCCAGCCCACATCTCTCCCTGCAGCCCCCTGGGACAGCACAGACATAACTCCATGCTGACACAATCTCATTACTGTGTAACCATGCCCCATTGCTGTCCCTGGGCACTAATTCCCCACCAGGCCACACATTTGAAGACATGGAATTCTTTCCCTGAAATAAGACATTGGGGCTGGGGGGGGAAGGGATCATCCACAGCTGTCCCAATCCCCCTCCAGACTGCAGAAGGGAGCAGCCAAGCTGCAGCCACAGCCTGACATCTGCTGAACACAGCCTCACTCTGTGCCCCACCACCTCCTTCACAGGGATGCCAGCACCCAGGCAGGCCAGCAGGCCACCAGAAGGTGGCTTTGGAGATGCCTTGGACTCAGAAGAAGATGCCTAGAGGGTGTGTTTTAGCTCAGCTGATACAGCCAAGTTGTTAGGACAGATTTATCAGGATGAGCAGATGTGCTGCCTCACCTGGAGCAGTTCCTTCATGCACATGGCATAAGAAAAAAAGATCAATACCAGCCTTCTCAGGGCACTTGCAGAGCCATTGAGCTCTGCAGGAACATCCAGCTTTTACCAGGTGGGATTTCTTTCTTTATCAACACACAGAAGCCCACAGCAAGGAGGCCTCAGCTCTTCCATACACACTTGTCAGATCTCAGTGTGGATTATCAGCACCTGGGATCTCAGCACTGGCTATTCCCAGTGTCCCCAGCAGCTCAGCAAGTGCAGCCCCTGCTCCTGGAAGAACAAAGAGGGGATCAGCAGCAGATGCTGCTCCTTCGCTGAGGCTTTAACCAGAGACAAGGATGCTTTGCATAAGCGAACTCCACTGCACACCACAGCAGCCCTGGAGCACTTGGAGTGCACAGCTGGCTGGGTGAACATCTGGCAGCATCTCCTCTCCCCTCCTTACTGCCAGGGAGGGAGTCTCAAATCAGAAACAGCAGCTGTACCATGACAGAGAAAAACCCAGAGCAGTCAGGACAGACAGCAGACACTGCCCTGGGCTCAGGACGTCCCTGCTTAAGTTAAAACCTCTACAAGCCAAGGGAGAAATCCCAGAAGGAACTGGAACGAGCTACCTGCTGCTCTAGAGCAGACACCAGCACAGCAGGGATTAATGGAGGAGTTACAGCCAAGCTCCTTCCACAGCCTGCCAGTCCCCAAGGCACAATTCAGCTGCACAGTGCCGGTGGTCCTCGGCAGACACATGAGCCAACGGGCTGGGAACAGCCCTCCACACACTGCCGAGGGAGAAAAGGGCTTTTCCTAAAAACCTGCACACACAGGGCAGGCTGTTTCCTTAGAAAACCAGCCCCAGCAGCAGGAAGTGAAGCGGTTCTGGAGTTGGAAACAGAAGATGTAAGTAGCACTGTTTGGAAAACTTTGCCAGACCACAAGCAATGGACAAGCCTCAACACCGGGATTTGTTTTACTGGAAAGAAGGGGGAAAACCTCAAGTCTGCTAAAACATTCTCCAGGGCTGGTCCAGTGGCTCCTACCAGTGGTCACAACACAACATCCCCCAAAAAAGAATAGAAGAAAAAAAAAATAATAAGGGGGTAAGAATCATCACTGCTGTGTAAACTCACACCAAAACCTCTTACACAGGTGCACGCGTCCCACCCTCTTCTCAAACTGACATTTCGGGACTAATGGTTGAAAATTAAGGATAAGAGGCTGCAACACCCCATAAAGCACGGAGGGAAAACCCCGCACGGAGCTGGGGCGGCGCGGGTTGAAGAGGAGCGGGGCCGCAGGCTGAGCTGGCCGGTCCAGCTCACGGCACAGACAGCGGGATAGAACAGGGGATAAAATCCCGGGATGGGCGGCGGGGAAGGGAAGGGAAGGGAAGGGAAGGGAAGGGAAGGGAAGGGAAGGGAAGGGATCCACCTGCGCCGGGCCGGGAGCTCCCCCTGCCGGCCGCGCCCCGCCGCGCGCACAGGTGAGCGCCGGGGATGCGCACCCGCGGATCCCCCACCACAAATAAAAAACCTTCAGCAAAAAACACCGCCTGCTGTTGGAACACGCCCTTAAGTCGCGGGGAAAAGGAGTTTTCTGCCCCGTGGCGCACGGGGGTACAGCCCGCGGCTGGTGCGCTCCAGGTCCGCTCCGAGCGCGAACGGCGGAACGAAGCGCTCGCCCAGCCCCGGCAGCTCCCGGGGAATATTCCGGCAGCTCCCGGGGACTGCGAGCCGCGGCTCCCACAGAGCCCGGTCCCGACTGGCAAACCCAAAAGGGATTCCGGTGCCCGGCTGCGAGCGCTGGGACGCGGGACAGGCGCGGGCACGGCGCTGTCGCTGCCCCTGTCCGGCTGTCAGGGGATGCCCGCACCCACCGAGGGTGCCCGCGCATCCCCAAATAGCGCAGAACCCCTCCAGCATCAAAAAAATAAACTCGGGCAAAAAGTTAAAAGAGCAGGAGCGGGGTAAGCACCTACCCGAAGTAGGCAGCGGAGGGCCGCGGGGCGCAGGCGAGCAGCCCTAGGAGCGCGCAGGAGGAGAGCCATCCCAGCAGGACGTGTCCATCCAGCATCTTGCAGCGGCGCCGGCGCTGCTCATCTCGGTCCCCCGCCGCGCCCGCTGCGGCCCCGCCGCCCGCCCCGCTTCTTATAGCGCGGCCGGCGGCGAGAGCCCGAGCGGCGGCGGGGCGGGCCGGGGAGGGGCCGCCGGGGGGGGAGGGACACGGCCGAGGGGCGGGTTGGGACATGGGGACACTCCCCGGGAGGAGGGACGGAGCGGCGGGGCGGGCGGAGCGCGGAGAAACGGGAGCGGAGCGGGCGAGCGGGGATGGAGAGGCGGTGGGACAGGGCTGGGGGGAAAAGGGGTGAGATGGGCAGGTGTGAGGAGAGGGATGGGTGTGCCAGGGGTGGGCAGCAGTGCCAGGGCCAGGTGTGCGAGGCGTGAGAATTCCAGAGGTGCGCAGCTGGGCGAGGATGATGTGCGCAAAGGTTGGGTGGTCGTGCAAGGATCGGGGCAGTTGTGCAAAGGGTAGATGTTCCACATCTGGGCAGCTGTATGAGAATCAGGCAGTGGTGAAAGAGCTGGATGTGCAGGGTGGGGTAGGTGTGCCACATCTGGGCAGCTGTGCAAGAATCAGGCAGTGGTGGAAGGGCTGGATGTGCAGGGTGGGGGTAGGTGTGCCACATCTGGGCAGCTGTGCGAGAATCAGGCAGTGGTGGAAGGGCTGGATGTGCCGGGGTGGGGTAGGTTTGCCACATCTGGGCAGCGGTGCAGATTTGGGATGTGGGAAGGCACAGGAATCGCACACCCCTGTGCACACCCGCAGCAATGCAGGGACGGGATACCGAGCACCCCGGGGGGGAAGCAGTTAATGCCCCAATTGTCACCCTTTCAGCCGGGCTCAGTGGCAGCGTTTTTCCAGTCTGCCGATGTCACTGTCATCGTCATCCTGGAGGTGATTCCAGCACCCGAGAACAGGAAGGTTCCCCTGCTGAGCATGTGTGCGTCACCCTGCTGAGAGGCAGGAGGACACAGCCCTGGGCTCATCTCAAAAATCACTGTCCCTGGGGGTTTGAGCTCAGCCCCTCAGAGCTGTGCCCTGCAGGTGACATTTGAGTGCATGGTGAGCAGCAAGACCCTTTTGGGGTCGTCGGTGTTTCTGACCCCCAGAATCTGTGGACAAACCAGTTCAGGAGCCACACAGGGGGAGAGTTAATGGGGATGAGCCTTTTGTCCTGGAATAGCTCCTGGAGTGACACTGAGAGCTCAGTGAATTTATTCTCACTCTGACCGTGCCCGTGGGCATTTCCAGCCTTCCCAGCATTGTGTGAACTCTGTGGATTGTGCTTACTTTGGGGGTGAGGAGGGGAAAGATTTTTTTTTTTAACTTTTTAATATTTAAAACATCCCAGCCCAGTTTCTGTCCACATTTTTGCCAAAACAAAAGCAGCCTTGTGGAAAATGACTGTTCAAAACCTCCCATGTCCACCCATGCATGGGATGTGGGGGCTCCCACTGTGGGAGCACCCCATGGGGTGGGGGCTGAAACTTGCTTAGGGTGGGTGTAACATCCATTCCAGCTTCTTCAAATCCACCTGATTCACCATTATCTGGGAATATCTCAGTTTCCTTCTCCCAGTGGTTGGGGTGGAGAGGCACCAAGTCAGCCCCCTATGGGGTCAGAAGCTCCATGGGCCATCACAGCCTGGCAGAGGCCAGGGCAATATTTCATTAAAGCCTTTCCTCGAGGAGAATTTGGGAGATGAGACCAGTGCCAGGGTCATGCTGAGTGTCCTTATCCTCCCACCCGAGCTTGGGAAAGGCAATGAAGGGCTGTGGGTGGAGGGCAGGACAAGCAATGTTATCACTGGGAGGCTTTGCCTGAGCGTTCCTCTGGTGGAAAAAGCAGCTTAGGAGTCATTTCCATGCAGATCCCAAGGAGCTGGTGATCCCAGCACGAGGAAGGAAGCTCCAGTTCCTCCAGGCAGCCCCGAGGCAGAGCTGTGGGTCATGGAAAGGCAGTGGGACCCTTGCTCTTACTCATTTTCTCTGCCCACAGTGAGATGCCCGATCCGGGGTGATGCCCTGGCCGTGTGTGACTCTTTCCAAAGTGAGGCAGCACCAAAAATAGTCCCCACTTCTGCTTCCAGCCGGGGAAAAGGGGAAGCCCAAGCAGGCACTGACTCCTGCCGGGCTTTGCTGCTTTGTGCCTGGGGACCATGGATGCAGCATCTTCCTGGCACAGCTCTGTGGCTTTCAGGAGTCCCTCGGGTGACATAAATCCGGCGTTTCTGCTCAGAGCAGTGGCTTGGGCGGTGTCCCCGCAGCCACCGACAGCAGAGGGCAGTGCCACATCGGCGCAGTGCCACGGCTTCGGAAACGGGAATTGTTCTGTCCGGGATAGACGGGACGCAGCAGAGCCGGGGGGAAGCAGCCAAGCGCCCGAGGAGTTGGGTGGTGTAAGTGGCAATTCCAAAGGGTCGTGATTTGTTTTATCTGGGATCAAAAGATGCCAGGTGCAAGGGTAATGCTGGGCAAGGAGTTGTTGTCACCTGTGGTCTGGCACAAACCCCGTGTCCTCCCCCTCACCCCGACCCCAGTTGTGCTTCTGGAATGTGCTCCTGCAGGCAGAGCGCTTGTGGGGGTGACCTGCGAGGATCCAAGCCTGGCAACGTCCTGCAGAGGGTCCCGATATCCCATTCCCGGTGCCAGGGCTCGCCTGTGTCCCTGTCCTGGGGGGGACACTGCCCCATGGCAGCTCAGGTGCCAGGATCTCAGCCAGCACCGCTGTGTCCACCCCAGGGGCATCTGCAGGGTGATTTCAACTTTTCCTGCTCCATGACTCACCCTGGAGCAGGAGCCTGCCTGAGGCTTCCCCATCCTGGAGGAGCCCTCACTCCCATCCACGTTTTTTGCAGGAATCCCAGCACATCATCTGGTCAGGGCCTCTCTTCTCTCCCTAAAGCTTTGCTCCAGGTGTTTTTCTCTGCAGTGCACCACCAGCTTCCACACTCCATCCCTTTGCAGAGCTCAGGATTTTGCCCATGGATGTCTCTCTGCACAAACCCAACCTCTCCAGGGCAGCCACTCCAGCTCAGTGGGGCCACTGACTCACAGGAGGGTGAGAGGGAAGGAAAATACCCATGAGCTCATTTCTCTCATCCCTCACTGCCAGTCCTGCATGGATTCCCCACCAGATACTTGGCAGCGACTCCCAGGTTGGAGTAACCCAAGCAAGGCAGCGAGGGCTGGGGCTGAGCTGGGATAGCTGAGAAGCCTTTGCTGGTGTTTCCTCCCAGAGGAGCCACTCACATTTCCCTTCCTCGGATTCCTGAATTAGAAGTGGGCCTGGCATTTCTGTGCCCTCTGGACAGAGGCTGAAATAACAGCCAGGAGCTGGGAGCACTGCCTGCCCACGGTGCAGGGTTTGTTCCACTGGGATCAACCCTCCCCTCCTGCATTTCCACTCTTTTTTCACCATCATGTGGACTTCCAGGCTGTTTCTTCCCTTCCCTGGAAGCCACATTCCTGCTTCTTTTCCATCAGGAATCACCTTGAGCTCCAGCCACTGATGCTGTTATACCTCCATCCCTTCCCTGGGTCAGTAATTCTGAGGGGTAAAAATGTGATTAAAACACACCTGTTCCTTTCAGCTGGAATGCTGAGAGCCAGGCTGAGAGCATCCCTGCTTCCCCTGGGCCCTGGATTGTGGAAATCCCTGGGATCAGGAGCAGCATGGCCCTGGTCCCCACTCCTGCCCCTTCCCACTTTTCTCAGTGAAGAAAAGACAAGGGGCCAGTTGCAGAGTTATGGAAAACAAAAAGCAAATGGGAGCAGTTCTCCCACTCTGTCCATGCAGAGCAGAGCTGGATGGAGGGAATGGGGGTGTTGTAGGGCTGAGTGTGTCCCTGCTGCAGAAGGTGTGAAGCCACCAGCTTTGCCCTCTGAGATCCACCTGGAATCCCTCAAAAAGCTGTGATTATTGTTCCATTTCCCCTTGCTCCTCTGTAAATCTACCCCAAATGGGACAATCTTGTGGGAAAAGAATCAGCCAGAGCACCAAGGTGGTCAAAATCAGCAGAGCCCCTCAAATCTCAAAAAGGTGGAGATTTCCCTAAATTCCCCTAAGAGATCCCCTCCCTCAACTGATTACAGGACACACAATAAAATACTTTGAAAGCATCTCATGCTAGAAGAGAAAAGGGTGATTTTTAGGATTTTTTTTTTTTTGCTTTCCCTCTAATTTAGGAAGCTGTTGCTTCCAAGTAAAACAGAGGGAAGCACCAATTCTTCACCTTTTTGCATGAAGCGACCTTGAGGTCACTTTCTTTTCACTGATGTTTCCAAGAGCTGGCAAATTATTTTTTAAAGTGCCTAAAAAGAGAATTATTTTGCCTCCTGCTTCCATGCACATCCTTCCTGAGTTGTGCTCTACATCCATGGCATCAGAACAGCTCCTCTGAGCAATCCCAGGCAGGAATTCTTCACATGGAAATCACCTTTCCACTGGTAATTTCATGGAGAATGATGGACTTTATAGTCTGGACCAGAATGCTTTTTAATGCAATTAATCCCAGTGCAAAATCAGCTCTGTTTTGTCTTTATGACAACTGGACATGGCAGGAATGCAGGAGTTTTGTGAGGCAGAGCTGCAGGAGGGATTTTTTTAGTTCTGAAGGAGCAGTGCCAAGCAAGCAGGGACTCTTCCCACCTTCTGTGCTGTAACACACAGGGATTAACCAGCCATTACCTGAGGGATTGTCAGGACTATTTGAAAATTGTCATTTCCTTGTGAAAATCAGGTGGAAGAGACAGACCTGGACTTGTGCACAGTGAGGGAGGAGCCCCTGTGTGAGCTCAGCACCTCCTCTGAGCTGATTAATCCATTTACAGAGCCAGCCCTGAGATATTCCTGAGCTGGGACACTGCTGGGCTGGCTGGAGAAATCGAGAAATGGAGATTGTGGGGGCAGCAATTGGGGGAGACTCAGGGGTTAATGGGAGGGTAAATGTCCCAATGGCCTCTGCAGATCTATCAGCTCTGCTCCCCCAGGAGCTCCTGTTTGCCTCCCCCAGGGGGGCAGTGCCCTGGGTGACCTGTCCCTCTGTCCCTGAGGTCACCTCTGTCCATCAGTGGCCAGGGAGATGCCCCAGCCAAGGCTCTTTGACCTTGGACAGACATTAAACCATGAGAGGGGAAAGGAGAGGTGAGATAATGTGAGAAAAAAGGGAAAAGAGAGTAGAAAACGGGGAGTACACGCTGTTTTTTTGGAGTTTAACTGTCCCTGGCTGTGGTCACTGCTGTCACCTTGGTGACAGGTAACAGAAACCTCTTCAAATCTCTACAAATTCATTTCTGGTGGAAGTTTTGTAGCAGTTTCCAACCATCTCTGTTATCTATGGGTGCTGTATTCCACCATGGTTTTTTGTTTTTTTAGAATTCCTCTAATTGATTACTGCTCTGATAAAATAATTCCAGTTTAAAAATCCTCCTTCCATTGGCTCTACTGGAAAGGGACATGGGATGTTTGATCAGTTTTTAACACAGCAAAGCACAAAAAATCATAAAAAGAGTGGATGAGGTGCAGGTGTGGGCAGTGCTTTCTCTCTCCATTTTTTTCTTTATTTTTTTCCTTTTTTTTCTTTTTCTTTTCCTCTTTTTTTTTTTTTTTTTTTTTTTGGTTTAATTGGTGAGTTTGATTGTTTGGTTTTGTTTGGTTGTTTGGTTTTTATTTTTGTTTTGTTTTTTAATTATCTGGGAATGAAGATTGGCAGGGAAGAGAAAATATCCAAAAAAAAAATCCACGCTGAAATTCTGTGGGTGGCACAAAAGGCGGGAGAAAATTTCTGTGGAGAAAAAAATAAAATTATCCTCGAGGCAGGTCCAAAACCCCTGCTCCTCCATCCTGTGAGCAGCCACACTTTTTTCAACAAAAATTGGAAAAGTTTTGCTCCTCAGTCCTGCTCTTCCCAGCCTGAAATTCTGGAGAAAAATTAAAATTTTTGGGTTTTTTAAAAGAATTTCTCTGAAGTTGTTGACAGTTGCTGTGGCTCAAAACATTGGGATATTTCTAGGACATTCACCAGGGGAGTTTTTCCCTGAGTCCACCATCCAAACCTTTTTGGGATGAGCAATCCCATCTTCCAGAATGCCAAAGCAAAAGGGATCCAGCCAAGAGATCTGGCAACCCTTCAGCTGCAAGAAGAGCCAGACACAAACTGAGCAGAAATATTTTTGTAGCCACAACATCGAGCCCACCCACTGAAAGTGTGGGGGGGAATTTCCAGCCCTGCTGAAAAATCTCTTTGCTTTTATTTTTAGAGGACGGGTGATGCTGGTCGTGTTATTTCACTTTTTTTTTTTTTTTGGACATTTCGTGCCAATAAAAGTGTTTTATTTCACAGTGTTTTGCTTTCTTTGAAACTGGGCTTAGGATTTCCTGCTGGAACTGAAATGTCATTGTCTTGAGGGTTGTCATCTGGCTGGTCCCCTGCCAGAGTGTCTGGAGCTGGGTGTTGTCACCTGCCTGGGTTTGTGAGCACTGCCAGGTTTTGGCTGAGTTAGAAGAAGGTTCCTGTGAGTGATTCCCCTGCTCCTGGGCGGAAAATGAGCCTTTTGAAAGAAAACTCAAGTTCAAAAAGTCTTTTTTAACAAGGGCCTGGAGTGACAAGACGAGGGGGAATGGATCCAAAGTGCCAGAGAGAAGGTTCAGATTGGATTTTGGGGAGGAATTCCTGGCTGGGATGGAATTCCCAGAGAAGCTGTGGCTGCCCCTGGATCCCTGGGAGTGTCCAAGGCCAGGCTGGATGGGGCTGGGAGCACCCTGGGATAGTGGGAAGTGTCCCTGGGTAGAACTGGATAATCTTTAAACCATTCTGTAATTCTGGAGTTTCTGAGCATAGAGTATTTTTCTTGCTGCTCTGTCTGTCTGCTGCCAGTGTTTTTGCCTCCCTGCGCAGCCAAAATGCAGAAATAATCATTTTACAAGTTCCAGCTGCTGCTCAAGTTCTTGCAAACCTCATCCCAGCCTGCTACAGCCCCAAAATCCTTTCCCAGGATTGTTTCCACCTCAGCAACAGAACAAAAATCCCAGCTCTCAATAGGTAACTCACAGCTGGGGAAAACCTCAATATCAGGGCCAAAATCCAACTTCTGTCATATCTCTGGTTAATCTGACAGGGGATTTTTTAAGATATTTGTGTGGGGAGGCAGAGATGAAGCTCAATGTGTAGGAAAGTTCCTCCTTATCTGTTTCAAGCAGATATTGTGTTCAAAGTTTCAATTCAGAGTCATCAAAGATGGAAAAGACCCTGAAGATCATCCACTCCAACAATTAACCAAGCACCAACGTGGATCCAAAAAAACTCAAAACCCAAAACTGGATCTCCAAATGCCACAAAAGCAGGATTTTCACCCATTTTTCACTCTTCTTCCCAGCCCCAGAAGAAATATTTTGTGTTCTGTTTGCATATGCACTGTAAAGGACTTTGGAAATCTGAGTCAAATGCAACTCCAAGGATCTCTGCCTTTGGGGGATTTCCTGTTTCAGTATTCCTGGGAAGCCTGAGGTGCACCAAGGAATATTCCATGTACCAAATGCACACATTGCAGAACATCCCCCCAGTCTGTATCCATGGACTAACCTTGGCAGGGGCAAAAAAAAAAAACAAAAAAACCCCAGGAATCTTCCCATCACAATATCCAGTTTTTGTGTCACATCCAGTTTTGATGACATACAGAGAGAAGAGTTCCCTCCTTTGTGTTTTCACATCACCAGTTTTGGTTTTGTTGGTTTTTTTGGGTTTTTTTTTGGTAATCAAAGAGTTGGGAAATTCTTTTCCCTGATTTTCCATCCACCAAGGAGAATGACAGGGGATAAGAATGGGACAGCTGGGTGTGAACAGACCAAAAATAAAAGTCAAGGAGCTGGATGGTCTTTAAAACACAGGAATGATGGAATCAGATGGTCTTTAAAACACAAAAAGAGGGACTCTAAAACACACATCCAGATGGAATTTGGTGGATTTTAAAGCACTGGAGTGATGGAACTGGGTGGTGTTTAAGGTCCCTTCCAAGCCAAGCCCTTCAGAGATTCTGTGATGATTTGATTGAGGATGAATCTGACACAGTCAGGGTGGGATGGAGCACCATAATTCCCCAAAAAGATGTAATTAGCAATGATCAGATAGAGAGAAATGATTAATTCTGTCTGATGTGTTTGGAATGCCTCCGGATGAGTAAATCTGGAGCTCCTGAATTCCCCCCCAGCATTCCTGCAGCCTGCAAAAGGGAGGCTGGAAAATGAGTGGCAGCTCCTAAACCTCCTGAGATCTGATCCAAGCGTGGATTTGGGCAAGATCAGCTCCCAAGGTCAGCACAGGGCAGATGGAAAGGTGGGGAGCACCTTCCCCAGCACGGGCTTGGCTGCATGAGATCCCAAACTGAGCCATTCCAAGGCAAAACCCAGCCAGGTCTGGCAGAGAGGCACTTCCAGGATGGACAGGCTGGGCTGGTTTCTGTATGGAACCCATTGTTCAGCCAAGCACAGGCTTTCCTCCCTGGTTAATGGCTCAGCAAAGTGTGTTGCTTTAATGGTTAATCATCTACTTGCATTGTTCAGGAGAGGCAGGCAGATAATGCCCCTGGCCTGCAGTTCATGTGACAGGCTGAGCAGGGCAAGGATTTCACCCTGGCACAAGGAGGGAGAGGGAAATGCTGGGCTAGGAGGCAAAACCAGGCACAAATCCATTTGTGTGTGTGTGTGCATGCACCAGCAGAAATGTGTGTAGAGCAGAAACACACACAGATCCACAGGAAATTATTGTTTCCACCCCACATGATTTTCCAACAGTTAAATGAGCTGATGATCAGACAGCACAGAATCATAGAGTGGTTTGGGTTGGAAAAGACCCTGCCCATGGGCAGGACACCTTCCCCTAGAGCAGGTGGAATTTCACACAAATGGTTGTGAGCTCACAGGCAAAACTCACTCCAAATTCTTCTAGCAGCAAGTCAGGCTGTGAGCCATCACCATTCAGGGTTTCAGGGTCTCAGGGGTGTCTCCTCTGACTCTGATTGCAAATCCCAGGCTTGCACATCCCGCCCTGCACCCTTTGCTGCCTGCACAGGTCCATCAGAGATGCTGGGGAGGAGTCAGGGGGCCCAGTTCTACTCACTGGTACCATTTTGGAGGTGTCTCTTGTTTGGACATGTCTAACACAGGGAATGCACCACTCTTCCCATTCCTGGAGGGCCTTGGAATCATTGAGGTTGGAAAGTCAAGATCATCAAGTCCAACCATTCATCCAGCACTTCCAAATCCACCTGAGCCATGTCCCCAAGCAGCACATCTGCTGGGAACATCCACCTGCACTCACCCACATGAGAAATCAGAGTTTGGCAGTGTCAAGGAAGGAGCCTCTGGGTCAAATTTTCTCCCTTAGTGTATTCAGAAAATATCAAACTTTGTTATTGCATCCTCTGTGTGACAGTGACAAATGTGCACTTTCACCCCAAGTGGAGAGGCAGGCACTGAGTTTTTCTCTCCGTGGCAGTGGCAGGACCCAGGGAAGGGCTGGAGCTGTGCCAGGGGAGGTTTGGGTTGGATTTCAGGGAAAGGTTCTGCCCACAGAGGGTGCTGGGCACATTCCTGAGGCTGCCAGAGCCCCAGGAGTGTTTGGACACCACTCCCAGGGACAGGCTGGGATTGTTGGGGGGTCTGTGCAGGGCCAGGAGCTGGAATGGATGATCCTGGTGGATCTCTTCCAGCTCAGGATAATCCATGATTCTATGACTCACCTAAATTTGACAGGAGTTTGATTCCACACATAATCAAAATTAAGCATCCAACTCCCTTGAGCTGGTGACTTCCAGAGCCCTGTCCCTTCCCACAGGGAATTACAGGAGGAAACAGCACCCCCAGTACCCTGGGAACATGTAACTCCCTTGATAACTCCCTTAATAACTCCCTGTATAACTCCCTTGATAACTCCCTTTATAACTCCCTTGATATCTCCCTAGATATCTCCCTTGATATCTCCCTTGACCCATTCCCATCACCCTGAGCAGGATATCACCATTCTCCTGTCTCCTAAAACACACAGCCCAACACCAGGAAACAACACCCAAGAGGGGAAAACAGAGAAATCTCCTCCACTGAGGGCTGACAGAGCAGACACAGAGCCACCCTCAGCAGCCTTGAGACTTGTGTGACTCAGCAAGGTCAACACACTTCAAGTCCACTCCAGGAACAGCAGCCTCGACTTTTTGTCATCATCCCAGGAGGAAAGAGGCAGGAGGAGGATGGTCTGCAAACACTTGGGGTGTTTGTTCCTCCCCAGAGGACACTTGGCACTTCCAGCCCTCCAGGGCAGGGATGAGGAGCCTTTGAAGTGCAGGTTCCCTCCCCTCCTGCAGCCTGGCTGCATTCTTTGGTCATTAAAGCTGATTTTGTGCTGTTAGGCAGGGATGTTACACAGGATGATGGGGAGAGGTCGTGGCCATTGGGGAAAATGTGCTGGAGGTTCTGAAATCAGGGGGAATGGCACAGGGGATTACAGAGTGAGGGGAACACAGCCAGGGATCTTTTTGCCCTGGGTTCCCAGACAGGAACTCCTCCATGTGCCCTTGTGCCAGAGGGTTCTGCATTCCTGGAGGAGCTTATGGGACAGTGCCCACAGCACAGGTACTGCAGAGGATAATAATAAAAATAAAAATAGAAATATAAA
>JAOTBB010001293.1:1885845-1897615 GCA_025629985.1 Chamaetylas fuelleborni
TTGCATTATTTACCACCAAACTTGCCAACCCCACCTGAAAATACCTGTCAGCCTCTCCATTTTTATGCACTGCTTCCTCAAGTATCAGTGTCTCCCAATTAAGTTGCAAATACCTCGATATTTGATGGTATTTTGGGGTTTATTTACAACACAACAGCTTCTGGAGTTGTGCTGCTTTGTACAAATGTGCATTGAGCTCCGTGGTGGGCAGAACATTTCAGAAACCACCTTCCCCACCTATTTTTAAAAGTTTACAAACTGGAAAGTAACTTGTGACTCCTCATGTATTTGATTCCTTCAAATCTTATGAGCTCTGGGAGAAGGAGGCAGAGGCAGAAGGAGCTGATTCCTGATGTCTGGGGTGCACATTTCTTGATGTCTTCCAAATTTGCAGGGTCAGACTGTTGCCTGGAAAGGCTGACCTGGAACAGAGACCAGGCAGAGCAAAAGGGATAAAATAAGAATTTATTGAAAGGATTCACCTTGGGCAGTGCAAGAGCCTGGCTGGAGCTACACCCAAATTAAATCCAACATGGATCACAGTCATGAGTTTTACACTTTTATAAGTTTTGGTTCATTTATATTTCGGGGTCAATTATCCAAGCACAGCCCCAGGCTATGAAGTCTCAGCCCCTGACTTTTCCCCTTTCCTTCTCATTGTTCCTGCTTTTTGGGTACTGGGTGTCCTTGATTCTCCAGCTGGGAAGGGACTGGTTTGTCTAATTACCCTGTGAAGGGAACTTACTAACACCTAATATGAAGTTACACACTAAGCAGCAGAGATTCTGAAAAATATAAACCCCAAACCCCAAGTGCCAGGAGTGCACTGACAAGGGAAGAAGGTGAGGACAGGAGGAGGTGAGGATGGGGAAGCCTCTCACAGAGATGAGCTCCATCCATGCACTCCACCAGGGCTTTCCTACCAGCTGAAGATCCAGTTCCAGTTCAGGCAGTGTTGCCACCATCTCAGGGATGGGAGCACAGCAATCCCTGCTTTTTCTGGGAAAAGCAGGATTGGGAAAAGATGAGCCAAATCCTGCCAGGAGAGCCAGGACTTCTGAACTCACCCAAATATCCCCAGCACCGTGCACTCCCTTCCTGGCACGGGGCTGTGGCCACAAACTCCTTTCTGCTCCTTTCCCTCATTCCTGGGAGGTTCTGCAGGAGCAAAAAGGAGAAAAAAACCTTTTTAGTGGGTCCCACTGCAGCTCCAGGATTTAAGCCTTGCCGTGTTAAAGGCTTTTTCCAGACTCTGGACCAGCTCATCCCTGGTGTGACACCACAGGGCAATGGCACAGGGGTGACCTGTGAGGACCCAAGCAGTTTTTCTACCTGCACAGAAAGAGTGTAATCCTTTTTTTCCTTTAAAAAAAAAAAAAAAAAAAAAAAAAAAAAAAAAGAATTACAGCTGCCAATGGGGCCAAGCCCTGCAGATTTTACTCCCTCCTTACTCCACGGAGCCAACAGGATTTCTGAGCAGGATCAAAGCCAAGTAGGGCTGTTAAGAGGCAAAGTTCATCAAGCCCTGTGATTTCCTTGCCATTCCCATGAAAAAAACCAACTCCAGCAGAGCCCAGCTCTGCTCCTCTGCAGGCTGCAGCCAAATCCAACCCACATTAAGGGAGTTGCTCCACATTCATATTGAAAAGGGGGTGCTTGCCAACCTCAGTGCCTTCAACTCCTCGTTTTAAACCCTGAGCCCTGGCCTGGGGAAAGGATTGTGTGCAGGAATATGTTGGTGCAGTGCCTGGCACTGGGGGTTCTGGCTCATGACTGGGATTTGGAAGCAGCTCCTGCAAGACTTGTGAAGCATTTGAAGTCTGGTTTCCTTGGGAAACTCGGGTTGAGCTGATTATGTCGAGCTGCTCCATCCGCTCGTTTCCTCCCCTCCAACTCCTGAACCCCTCGGCCAATCCCAGCCCACGCTGGCAGGAAGATAAAAGTTTCAGGGAGATTAAGTTGTATGAAAATAAGGGCACAGGTAGAGGAGGGGGGAAAAAAAACAACTTATTACTGCATTTGCCTCCTTTCCCCCGGGAGAAAAGGGAGCTCAGCCCTTATCAGAGAGCCCACAGAGGAAGGGGGAAGGTGCACTGAGCATCATTAGCTCTGTTTCCCACTGAATTTCTTGCTGCTAAAGCCACGTTGCTTCATGCCCAGGGCTTGGAAAGAAGCTTTCTCAAACAGTGGGAAGGATGGGAGGATGTGGGCTTGATTTTGGTCCTGTAAACACGAGGTTGAGAGTGAACCAGAGAGATGGAGCCCCAGCTTCTGCTTCCAAATGCTCTGAATTCTGTGGCAAAATTCCCTCAATCAGATCATATTGTAAGAGATATGATAGAATGGAATGGAATGGAATGGAATGGAATGGAATGGAATGGAATGGAATGGAATGGAATGAATAGAATAGAATAGAATAGAATAGAATAGAATAGAATAGAATAGAATAGAATAGAATAGAATTGGATCACAGGATGGTTTGGGTTGGAAAAGACCTTAAAGATGGTTTCAACCCCCTGCCATGGGCAGGGACACCTCCCACTCTCCCAGGTTTCTCCAAGCCCTGGCCAGCCTGGCCTTGGACACTTCCAGGAATCCTTGGAAGGATCCAGGACTTGGATCCTTGGACATTTCCAGCCACATCTTCTCTGGACACCCTGTGCCAGGGCCTCACCACCCTCACAGCCAAAATTTTTCCCCCTAATATCAAATCTAAACCTTCTTGCATTATTAAATTCATTCCCCATAGCAATGGACAGCACCAAATCCATCAATATCCCTGCCTGGGAGCTCAGCCCTTCCCCAAATCACCCCAGGGACATTGCAGATGCAGGCACCAACCTCCCCCACTCCTCACACTGCAGCAAAGAACCTGATTCGTGGCTTTTTGCCCCAGTTTTGATCCATCGTGGGTTGGGATGCTGGGCCAGGAACCATCTGCAGGTGTCACCCCTGCTCAGGAAGTCGAGGCAGCAGCAGGGAGCTGGGGACAGGTGGCCACCCTGCAACTGCATGAAGACATCATAACTTTGACTAATTTGTAAACAGGCTGAAAGAACATCCACCCTCCCTGGAAGGGGGAGAAGTGGCTCTTTAAACCCTGGGGATATGACCTCTTGTCCTCTCTGTTTATAAGAGGGAGGGGAAGGAGAGGGGGGAAGGAAAAAAAAAAAAAAAAAAAAGGAGGGAGAAAGGGAGAGAAAGTCAAACTTGTTGCCGTGTTAAAAGCTGCCCCCCACCATCAGCTTTTGTGATGAAAATGGTGAGGGACACTCTGCAGCTCCTGCTCCTGGCTCTTTGTCATTCAGGCTTTGCAAGGGAGAGCTCCTTTCTGTTTATTTATCAGCTGGGATCCCTTGTCAACACCTCACTTGGCTGAGGTTTTAGCACCTTGGTGGGGTTTTGTGGGTTTTATTTCACTGCCTCAGTCAAATCTTCCTGGTCTTTTCCTCCCCTGGGTGCAGGCAGATCTTTCCTTCCACTGATTTTGCAAGAGCTCTTTTTCCCTTGGTGTGAGATTCTCCTGCAGCAATCCCCAGCCAGGCCTTGGCAGTGAATTTTGGGGGTGCACAGGAGATATTCCATTATTCTTTATTTATTTCGTTGTTCATTATTTCTCCACTATTCATTATTTTATTTATTTATTTTTTTAAATTTATTTTCTTATCTCACTATTTCCCACCTCATGGCAGAACTCTGGCCCCCTCCAATCTCCCCTTTCCCATCCTCTGTCTGCACCACGCCACAATTTTGCCATTGCGATATTTTCCACTTAGCTTGTTTTTTTAAATTGTTTTTTTAAAACAAACCTAATGAGAAAAAAAAAAAAAAAAAAAACCACTAAAAAAAATTAAAAATTGCCATTCTGCACTTTTTTTAAAGACCTTTGGAACACCTTGACCAAGGCCCTGCTGCAATATCAGGCAGTAACTGCAGATGCTCCTGTGCTCTCAGATTGTACCCCGTGCTCCTATTAGTGATTTGAATGTGTCTTAATTAACTTGCTCTGTGGCTGGAGAGAAGACACTCCAGTCTGGGCAGTTTTTCAGTCCAGTGCTTGTCAGCAGCCCAGAGTAATCCCTGTTTAAAATGCATATTGATTTGCAAGCACATCCCAACATTCATCTCCAGCGATTTTATCACTCCACTTTCAAAGAGGGGGGTTCACAAAGGGATCCAATTCTGGTTTAAATTGTAAATTTGTTTTTTCCTTTGTTTGCACCTGCAGCAGGAGTGTGGCCAGCCCTTTGAAAAGGAGTGTTTTGAATTGGGTGTTAGAAAGGGATTAGAAAATTTCAACAGCAGTGCAGCCATGATTTAATAAATAATTGTTCATCTTACTGTTCTTTCTGTCTCACAAACACTTGGCTTTCCTCTCTTTTTTCTTCCCTTAATCCAGTGTATATCTCCACCCTCAAAATAAATAAAGAGAAATCAGATGGAAAAGAAAAAGAAACTGCAATTTTAAAGCCAGTCCTTACTCTAAGTGTGAGTTTGGAGGAAATCTTCAAAAAAATCATAGAATTTTTTTGATAGGAAGGGACATTAAAAATCACCTAATTCCAATTAATGCTGGATTTCAGCCTTCTTGATTTTGGGCATTTAGGTGAAGGTAGTTAATGAAAGAGGGGCAGAAAACAAGGACCCCCAAAAATGTTTTATTCCACTCATCAAAATCTCTTTGCTTCCAGGAACTGAACCCCTTTAGAGGTGCACCTTTAACAAGCTGCCACCCCTTCAGAGCTGAGACTGGGAAATAGGGAAATGTCCAAAAAGGGGTGCAGGATTTGCCCCCAGGAGCCAAAATACCTGACCCTAAAATGCTTCTCTCAAAGCAAGCAGGCAATGAATATTATTATTATTATTATTATTATTATTATTATTATTATTATTATTATTATTATTATTATTATTATTTATTTTTATTATTTTTATTTTTATTTTTTATTTTTATTTTTATTTTTATTTTTTATTTTTATTTTTATTATTTTACTAATTGATTTTTATTGAAATATTGAAAAATGAAATATTTCATTTCCTCAGTGAGTGGCACCCAGCCTCCTGTGAATGGTTGTTTCCACACTTCCCAGCAGCTTTGGGGCCACAAAGGTTATCAGCCTGCACTGCTGATTAATGGGTTTTTAATCTGGATCTGGCCTGGAGAAGTTGCACACGAGCAAACACACCCTGCACACGCAGGGTTCAGGTCATGTCTGCATTTATTGGATTTCCTTAGGGGCAAACTGCCACTGATCAGGGTTCTCAGTTGATTTTTTGGGTTGTTTTCTCTATGATTCTGGAGTTCTCCACGTGCCAGAAAAGCAGGGCTGCTCCTTATGGACTCAGATTTGCCTTCAAATGGTCGGTTTGCCTCCAAAATAAATTGGTTTTCCCCAAATCTCATCCTCTAGGGAAGACCCCAAGCCATCCTGCACAGCACTCATTTTTCAGAGGGTGATCTCCACAAAGTGACTTTGCTGGAAGTTTCCCTCACCATCAGCCAGGCTCTGATTCCCCTTGCCAGGACCCCAGGAGCTTGTGGGGAGTTCTGGAGGAGATCACAGAGCCACAGAATCCGAGAAGGAATGGAAGGAGCCTCAAAAATCACCTTGCCATGGGCAAGTGACACATCCCACTGTGCCAGGGAGCTCCAAGCTCCATCCAGCCTGGCCTGGGACACTGGAGATGGATCCAGGGAGCTCAGCAGGGCCAGGAGCAGGGACAAGGACAGGGAGAGATGTTTACCTGGACACAGCCTGGCACTGACTCTGCTGCAGCCTGACAGAGCTGGACACCCCTGACAGGTTTCCTCTGCTCAGGGGACACTTGGTGAAGGCCCTGCAGAAGATTTCCCAGTTTTCTTGCCTGGAACCGAGGGCATGGAGTCAGGATAAGGGTGATGTCCCCAGGGTTGATGGGCAGGTGACAGGAAAGAGCTGCTGGTGACACCAGCCCAGAGCAGAGAGGAGAGGCCAGAGAAGAGGCAGCACAACCACTCACCAGCATCATTGTAACACCACTGGGAGTTTGCACCACCTGGTTAGTGGTTTGTCTCAGTCTCTTCTGTCTTCACTCAGAGCCAGGACTGAAAAATACACAAAGGAAATGGATTTTCTTGTATTCAGGCTTGGTTGTTTATTAAATCTTATCAAAAAGTACAGAGAATTCTGCAACACTTCTGGCCACCAGCAAAAAGTGAGGAAAATGGAGTGAGATCCAGCTGCTGCAAGGTCTCTTAAAGATAAACAGTCCAATAGAGAATGAACACCTATATTATTTATACTTTTAACCCAATAACCAAACTCCTGTGACCCTCAGTGCAGCACTAACTGTCCACCCAGAAAATACTCCTGAAACCACGGAGAAGAAAGAAGATGAGCACTGAAAGAGACACCACCCAAAATCCTCCAGCTTGTCCCATTACTATATTAGAAAAATGTCAAATTCCAAACCCTTCACCATGTGGAATCACACACTCCTATTTAACTACACACCCAAGATTTTAACTCCATCACTCAAATTTGGAAGCTTCTCCAAGGCCTCATGTCATAGCAGTGTTCTCCTGGGGGTCAGTGCCAGAAAGCACAGAAATCTCAAAAAGCCCAGGTTTTTGGGATCCAACACATCATCACCTTCCAGGTCCTTGCAATCCTCCTTCCCAGCAGCTCTCTGTGTCCCCAGCAGGGACAAGGACACATCCCCTCCTTTGTCCCTGCCAGATTTTGGTCCCTGCCAGCTGCTCCAGGGTGGGCAGAGGGAAGCAGAGCCCTGGTGCTGCAGATTCCCAGCTCTGGGTGCTTTTTCCTTTTCCCTCTGCAGGTTTGTTCTCCTGCTGTACCACTAGGTGGGCCAAAGCTACACCGGTGACAGGACACAGGTGGCTCTGCCTCACCCCGGTGTCCGGGGGACAGGAGATGGAGAAAAGGAGCAGGGAGAGGTGGCAGAGAGCCCCAGGGTCCTCCTTGAGTGTTGCTGTCTATCAGAAATGTCCTGTCCTAAAGGAGTGACCATCCCACTGGGACAAAGCCACATCCCAGAGTGGTGGCAAAGGCAGGAGCAGAGCCACCACCGCCGTGTGTCTGTCACCTCCTGCCCTCCCAAAGCAGCTCCTTGGTGGCCAGGACGTTTGTCAGAGCCTGGAATGGAAGGGTCAGCACTGTGGGAAAACTGGAGGCACACAGAACATGAGAGGGAACCCTCCTCAAAAATCACATTTTTGTCACTCAGGGTGAGGTAGCAGAAATGTGAAAGTCTGTATCTCGAATTCCAGATTTGAGGATCGCCAGCCATGGCAGATCTGCTCTGCTCTGCTCCATCCAGCTGATAGCTCCAACCCCTCCTGGGCTCACTGCACCGCTGGATTTTACACTTTCTGCCATCCTCCATTTCCCTGAGATCAGCAGATAATACAGTTGTACAGAAATTTAAAAATGGGAATCCAGGAGCAGCCAAAATTCCAATTACACCCGGAATAAGCTGGGCACATCACAGCCACAGCCAGGGCTGTTTCGGGCAATGTCAAAGGTTTGCTGCTCCCTTTCATGTCTGCTGTCCCCTCCCAGCTGAGGACATCTCTTTGAAGCCTGAAGAGCTGAGAAACACACCCAAATTTGCCCCTGATTTGCTCAGTGCTATCAGTGCCTCTTCAGGGCAGGGGTGATGCCCTGTGGGCATCTCATCTCATCTCATCTCATCTCATCTCATCTCATCTCATCTCATCTCATCTCATCTCATCTCATCTCATCTCAGGAGATGAGTCCAGAGCAGATCCCAGACTCAGGAATGCAGCTCCAGGAGCAGCTCAGCCCCTCCACGGCTGGCAGGAGCTGCTCAGGTCCCCCCTGACCCCTGGAGGGTTGGACAGGGAGAGGAGGAAAAGTGGAATCCTTGCAGGAAAAAAACCAAAAAACTCTTCTCCAGCATGGCAGCAACCTCCACTTTTGGGCAGCAGCTGGAGCCAGACCAGCTGGGGACATGAATTTTGGTGGGGGGACATGAATTTAGCACCAGAATCCCCCTGGTGACCAGCTCTGCCACTCAGCCACGTCACCTGCCCATCTCCTGCCTCCTTCCCCACTCTGCTGAGGTGGATTTTGGCCAAATTGTCACTTTTTGTGCTGCTGTGACTCCTGGGTGTGGGGTGGCACGGCTGAGATGGATCTCAGTCTTTAGGGACATTAAAAATGGCACAAGCCAACAGGCTCGTGGCAAACCCTTCACCCCAGCACCCAGGAATGCAGAATCCTGGCATTTGGATAATTTCATATAAATAAGATGGGGGAGGTTTAGTTATATTTTGATATCTGTGCTCTGGGGGTTCCACAGCAGGGCTGGCTTTGGGGGGAGTTGCAGTGGGGATTTCCTGGTGCTCCCAGTGCCCCAAAGGAACCAGTTTGGGCTTCTGGTCACAGCAGGAAAACCAGGCTGTGATGTTCTCCCACATCCCTGGAGAGCAGAGGGTGATGAGTGTGGCACAGAGTGAGCAAACTGTGAGTGGGGAAGATAACCACAGCCCAGCCAGAGCCAATTCCAGCTGGAATTTGCAGAAGCAGAAAAATTATCAGAGTGGATTCAGATTGGAAGGAGGGAAGGGACAAATCACTGCGGTGTCCTCTGCTAAAATTAAACAAAACCTTCTTCCCCACAAGGAGCCCTCCCTGGTCCTGGTGGGCTCTCCTTGAGGGTGATCTGCCCATCCTGAAGCCATGACCAACCTCCTCCACGTGGAAGGAGGGCAGGAGGAGTGACTCAGGGGGTATTTGGGAAGTGTGACAGGTCTGGATCCCTCCAGAGCTCCCTGCTGGGATGGCAGCACCCTGGCTGTGCTTTTCTGAGCCTGGCTGAGTGCAGCTGCTCCCTGTGCTGCCTGCCTGCTCATGTTTCTAAATCCAGCTCTCCTGGCCCCTGAAGATGCCAGCTGGGCCACCAGGGTGAGTAAGCAGGACAGAAGCAGCAATGTCTTCACCAGGCATTCCAGCCCCTGTTCTCCCATCCCCTTCTCCCTCTTGGGTCACTGGGGCTGTGCAGCTCCTGCTCTTGCAGCAGGGCTGTTGTGGAATTACAGAATCCTGCAATTTTTTGGGTTAGAAGGGACCTTCCAGACCATCCCATCCCATAATCCACATCCAAACCCTGTCCAGCCTGGCCTTGGACAATTCCCAGGGGCACTCACAGCTTCTCTGGGCAACTTGTCCCCTCAAAAATTCCCTCAAATATTGATGAGCAAATCCAGGGGAGAAGCAGCCAGAGCCACTCTGCACTGAGGGTCAGGTCCTGCCCATCACAACGTGCATGCAAAAATACCTGGGGGAAAAAAATGGATTAGCCTGGCCCTAAATCAGCCCTTGGGAGAAAATCCTGCAGATGTGGGCAGCCAGCAGTGCCACTCTGGGGCTGTCCTGCATCCCTAAGGCCCGTGGCAGCTTTTTTACCCACTCTAATGTCCTGCAAACGTGCAAAACCTGCCCCTTGGAGGTTCAAAACCTGCCCCTTGGAGGTTCAAAACCTGCCCCTTGGAGGTTCAGAATAATATGAATTAGTTATTAATTAAGAAGAAGTGATATTAATTAAAATTGCTAATAGATAACCAATCACCAGGAGCATTCCTGGGGCTGGGAATAACCACTGCAGAGCCCAGAACCCTTTTATCAGCATCCCTGGGAGCTGCTGCCCTGCCGGGGGAGCCTCCCCATCCCATCCTGGCAGTGAGTGAGTGTGAGTGCCCCTGACAAAGTGGATTATCTCCATCCTCCCCGAGCGGCAGCTGCACAGCAAAGAGGGGGGGAAAAAAGGGAGAGTGGCTGAATTTGTACCTTCAGGTAAAGTTGCCCGGTGCTTCCTGGAGGGAGGGGCAGAGGCTTTGGGAGATGTTCTGGAGAACAAAAGGAAGGGGGATTAGCTGGGGATGCGTGTCCTGCCCCATCCATCCTCCCCGTGGCCGGGCTGTGAGGGTGGGAGTGTGTGTGTTCCCGTCTGCAGCCTGAGCAATTCCTCTTGAAAAGACGGAGAAATCCCCTCCTTTGAAAGGCGCGGTGCTTGGTTCTTTCCAGTAATGCTATAATTGGATGGGATTTTCTCTAATACACAGGGAAAGTCCTTAAGATGATTTTTCACACACACACACACATACACACACCACCCCTCCTCCTTTCCCCTCATCCCACCTTATGCAATAAAATTCCCTCCTCCAGCCCCTTGGGCTGCTCGGGGCGGGCGGGGGAGATGCTGAAGGAGGAGAGGGGGGATGGATTTAATACCCTGGCTATAATTGCAGCATCGACACCGCGGGGATTTGCTGGGAGAGCATCCGCTCCCCCTCCGCAGGATCTGGGATCAGCCCGAGCCCGCGATTAAAATCTCGGAGCACTTGCCAGAGCTCACATTTGCAATCGCTTGTCATCCAACCCGAGAGAAAATAATCAGGGCCCGACCCCTGCCAAATTCCCGGTGATTTAAATATCCCCGAATGAACTGCATTTCTAGTATAATTTCACTAGAATGAATATCTCTCTCCATCTAGCTCCACACAAACATATCTTTATATATATGCATGTAAAGCGCTGTGTGTGTAAATAGAAATATTCCCTACTAAGGGAAAATATAAATGCGGCTCTTAATGAGGATGAAAGCGCATTTTGATTTGAGCTAATGCGGGGTTGCAAGGCTTCCCCCAACAAAGTCATTAAAAATTGTACCTCTCTTTGTTCCCTGCGAGCCACAGAAATTTTCTGATTCGCAGATAAAATAAAAGCGAGGCAAAGAAAGAAATAAAATCTCTTCCAGCTCGCTGAATCCTTTGCAAAAATAATAAATAAAAAAGGTGACAAAACCCAGGGAAAAAAAAATAAAAATAAAAACGAGCAGCAAGCAGCTACAACCACCAAAAAAAAAAAAAAAAAAAAAAAAAAATTAAAAAAAAAAATAAAATCAAAGCATGGAAAAGGGGAGAAAATAGAAAATATCTCCTCGCTCATGCAGTGCCTCCATCCCCTCTTTTCGCCTCTCCAGCCCCTTTCAAATGAGCCAGGGAAGGGGACGCCTGTCAGCTCTGGGTGACACTTGCTCCCAGCCCCAGCCAGCTTTCACCAATATGTTCCAGAGGAGCAGCAAATCCCACCACGGACCAGGAACCGAGCAGCTACATCTTTATAATAATATTGATAATGATTCCCCCCTCCTTTCCCTTTTTTTTTTTTTTTTTTACTCCTTTCCACCCCATGGGAAAAAAAAAAAAAAAAATTCCGAATTTTTGGGAGCGCAGAAATCACCCCCCCACCACCGGCACTGAAAAGAGAGAAATCGGGACAATATGTAGAGAGAGAAATTAAAAAAGAGCTCGATGACTGGTGCCCTGTGGGGTGGATCTGGTGGATGAAGTCGTTTGCAGCAGCGCCTTCCCAGTGTCCGGGGCTGGGATTCCTGGAAATTGGGATGATCTGAAGGAGCCCTTTGGAGATTTGCATGGAAAAAGTCGATTTTTTAGCAGATGTCTTCAGTGGAGCTCTTGGATCTGCGGCTGCTGGGACTGGTGGGGAAGGGGGTGCGTGCCTGGGTGAAAATCCTCTTTTTTTTTTTCTTTCTTTTTTTGTTTTTTTTTACATGAAAAAAGGAGGAAAAAAGCCCCCCCAAAAAGAGACCAAGAGAAAGTTTTTAGAAAGTTGGTTCAAATGCATCACAACCGTCCCCGTGAGGAAGTGGGGCTTTGAGAAGAAGACAGAATGGCAAGAAGGAGAAAACTGAGAAAATAATAATTTTTAAAAGAAGAAGAAAA
>JAOTBB010001293.1:1908333-1920409 GCA_025629985.1 Chamaetylas fuelleborni
ACCCCAACCTTCCCTTTTTTATTCACCCCAACCTTCCCTTTTTTATTCACCCCAACCTTCCCTTTTTTATTCACCCCCAACCTTCCCTTTTTTATTCACCCCCAACCTTCCCTTTTTTATTCACCCCAACTTTCCCCTCTTTATCCCCAACCTTCCCCTCTTTCTTTATTTACCCCCAAGCCAGATACAAACCCACGGCCACCCCCATGGCTGGGGATGAGGAGCAGCCCTGGGAATGTGGAAATTTGGGAATGGGGTCCCCGGGATGCACATCCCAAAAACAGCAGGGAAGTTCCTTTTCTCCCAGGCCAGCCCCAAATTTAGCAAATCATGCTGCTTTATTTGATTTTAATTTAATTTTCTTCTGTAATTTTATTTTGTTGTTGTTGTTGGTTGATTTTTGGGTTTTTTTTTTTTTTGGGGGGGGAGAGAGAACCAGGAATTTTTTGGTCTGATCATGCAAGCAGCGAACATCCCACCCCAACCATCTCTGTTTAAAGCCTCTCCTCTATCAGCTCACGGTGATTTGGGTGCTTGGAGCAGAAAATCTGTCATTTGCCACCCCCAAATTGTGCCCCCCTCCCCACTAATGGTTTCTAATTAAAGCATCGACTCATCCTAAAGCACACGGGGCTGTGGATATTTGCACTTTGAGAAAATCCATGCAAAAAGCAGGGACTGAAAATTATAGTTTCCTGTGGGTTTTGGTTAATTGTTGCCCCAAAATTAGGGGGAATGTGAATTTTCAGGGGGATCAAACGTTGCTGTAAGTTCTGTCTGCCTCTCACTGCTTCTTTTTTGGCTGAGCTGTTCAAATTGCTGCTCCCTCCATGGCTCAGGGCACCTGTTTAAATCAGACCAAGCAGATTCCCACATTCCTGGGAGCTTTGGGAAAAGTTCAGTGGAGGAGAAGGGAAAGGATCCCTTGGAGCTCCATCCCTGATGATGCTGGATTGGGGGGGAGGCTCTGTGAGTTCCTTAAAACCAGCAAAAAATGAATTTACAGACTGGGATAAAAGAGGCTCTGGAAAGAATGGTGTAAAAATAATCAGAGGAGAGGGGCTGGTTCCCACTGGGATTGATGAGCCAAGTTTTGGGGATGTGCTGCTGGGGTTTATTGTGCCACAGGAACCCCATGGGACCTTCTCCAGTGGAGCTGCTCAACCTAAAGCAGCTCCCAGGAGCAGCAACTTCCACACCCAGGGGGCCAGATTAACAGCAAAAATCAGAGAGTTTTCGGGTTTGGCTTCTTTTTTTTTTTTTTAATGTTAGTGCTGTTCATTTTTTGTTTAAAAATATAATAATAATAATAATAATAATAATAATAATAATAATAATAATAAAGGAGAGATTGGAATGAGTGAAGGAAGGCTGAGGGAGTTCTGAAGCAAAATTCATGGGTAAGGGAGGATTAAATGTAACCTGTTCCCTGTCCTGGGGGAGTCTGGGGTCTGTGGGGAGTCACAGGAGCAGCATGGACAGAATTTGAACTTTTTCCAGCTGACTTGCACTGCCTTGATTGACTCCACATGGAATGGGAAAGAAGCATTTAATTTTATTTATTTTATTTTTTAATCTGTGCTAAGTGGCCTGACTTGGTCTGAACACAACCAGTGGGCAGAAATGATTCAGGAGGGGGGAAAAAGTCTATAAAAATTAACACAGAGCTTCCATGATGGGAATCTTAATCTTGTGCAGCCCAGGATGCTGCTCCTGAGGGAGATGGTCTCAGGAGAGGCTCTCTGGGCTGAACTGGGAGCACAGGGAGACCCCTTTGCTGTAGGAAAAACTGACTGGCATCGTTTTTCCTGGGTGTGAGGCAGCTTTGGGATGTGTGTGTGTTAATTCTGTGCCTGGAGAGGGATGGGAAGAGGAGCTCTGATTTGATGTGGTGGCAGCAGGGTCTGCCCCCTCATCTGTGCTGCTGGCTGTGGTGGGGCTCCTGTGCCCTCAGTGCTCTCACAGCTCCTGTGTCACACCCAGAGAGGGGTGGGATGGGGTCAGCCCCCTGAAAAAGTGGGAAATAGCAGAGTGAGCAGCGTTCCTGGAGGTGCCAGGAGAGGAGAGCATGTGAAGGATGTGGGGATGTGTGTGCAGGTATTTCCCTGCCTGTGGCCCAGCTTTGCTCTCACACCCAGTGCTGGCCACGGCAGCTCCATCATTTCCTCACCCATGCAGGATGGAGCAGGGATGTCCTGCAGGTTCCCCTTTCTGTGGGAGCTGGGGAAAGGGATCCAACAGCTCTTTCCATCTGCATTTTTTGCAATTCAGGGAATGTGATTTCGAGGGAGCCCTGCCAACCTTGGTGACATCACCCCAGCAATGCTCAGGTGCAACACCTGAGCCTGGCCCTGCTCTGTGGCCTCTGTGCAGGGATGAGCTCCTGCCTTGTGCTCTCTGCTCTTTTCTAGGATCTGTTCCTCTCAATGTGGGTGGAGCAGCTCCCATTTTAAAGTGAGTGAGATCCAGGCCAGGTTCTGGCTCCCACGAGAACCCAGTCCTTGTCTGCTGCAGAACCAAACCCAGCCCTGGCAGGCTCAGGAAAGCAAAGCCTGGTCTAGCACAGGGAGAGGGGTGACCATCCCTCCCTAGCCAGGAGGGAGGCAGAGCCCTGGGAGGTCACCTGAGGGACAGCCTGAGCTGGCACCAGGGCTCCTGAAGCAATCTCTAGAGCTCAGAAGTATGAATTGCATCTCCCCACCTCCCTGCTCCATTGGCTGGGGTGAGGTGCTGGAATTCATCTTCATCTCCTCCCCTCCTGCAGCAGGCTCTGGTGAGGTGTTAAAATCCAGCAGTGCAGCAGTGCAGTTGTTCTGCATCCACCCACCCATCCATTCATCCATCCCTCCATCCATCATCCATCCCTCCATCCATCATCCATCCCTCCACCCATCCATCCCTCCACCCATCCATCCATCCCTCCACCCATCCATCCCTCCACCCATCCATCCCTCCACCCATCCATCCATCCACCCACCCATCATCCATCCATCCATCCATCCATCCCTCCATCCATCCATCCACCCATCCACCCATCCACCCATCCATCATCCATCCCTCCCTCCATCCATCATCCATCCATCCATCCCTCCATCCATCCATCCATCCACCATCCACCCATTCATATCCATCCATCCATCCATCCATCCATCCATCCATCCATCCATCCATCCATCCATCCCTCCATCCATCCCTCTCCCACCCTTGTCCCAAGCCTTAGAATTGCTTTTTTTGTACCTGTGTCTATACTCCAGCAGTATCTGCCCCAACCCTGTTTTTCCAGGCAGAGAACCATCCCAGAATGCTGGTTTAGGTCACTCCCAGACACCAGCTCTCCCCCCAGTCTGGCTTTGGGCTGGGTGCTTTGCACCCAAGCAGCAGTGGAGTAGAGGGAAAAGGGTCACTGAATTTTTCTGTGTAGATCTAAGTGGTAAAAACCAGCTTTTTTCTGTTCTGTGCAGAGGATGCTGTGTGCAAAAGGAAAGGGAAATCATTTCCCATCTCCATCTTCTTGGTGGGACTGAAGAAACAAACTCTGATGGTGTTTGTGCTGTTCCTGGCATAGCCCAGTTGTGGTGACATCACACCAAGAGGTTTTTTTCTCAGCAGGAACTGAAAATTTTGCAAGGTTTTAGCAAGAAGTCCCTGTTTGAAACATGGGGAGGGCTGGGACTTTCCCAGAGAGCCCAGTGTGTGCTAAAGAAAATCCCAAATCCCTCATCCACTCAGCTTTCAGACTCATTTTATCAAATTGTGTTGTTCTGCTGAGTATTAATTGATTTTTTTCTTTCCATTTTAAGAGGACTTTATTAGATAAATTAACCTGAAAACCAGCAACTTGATATTCAAAGCATTGGCTGACTGAATTGCATCCAATAATAAGCCTTTCCTAACTAAGATAAAGAAAAGTGAATCCTTTTGCTCCCCAGCTGTTTCCAGGTAACCCTGGAGGTGAAATCTGTCCTTTGCAGACATTTGAACACCTCTGAGAATTCTGACTGGAAAAGTTTGGAGCACTTGGAATAGTCTGGGTTGGAAGGGATCTTTTAAAGGTCACCTAGTCCTGCAGTGAGGGGTGGGAATTGCATTGCTTTCTGTCAGCCAAAAAACACTTTTTGGCCATTCTTTCTAAAAGATTCAGGCTGGAGGAGCCTTGTTTTTTACTGTGGTGCCTCCTAGAAAAGCAAGCCAAGGATTGGTGATTGCAGAAGGGGAAATGAGGCTGACTCCATCCCAAACCTGCAGGATCCCTTTCCTGCTCTCATCCCTCTTCCTCCCTGCACCAATTCCTGCATTGCTGGTGCTCAGCTTGGGCTCAAAGCAGCAGCAAAAAGGAGATTATTCCACGTTAGACCTCATGGGGAACAAATATTTTGCCTTTGCACAGGAGAATCCCACTGGGAGCAGCACCTGGGCTCTGCCCTTGCTCATGGTTTTTGGGTGGAAACTCGGGTTTCAAAGGGTTAAATGAGGCTTAATGCCAAGGGCTGGGAGGGGAATCCTGTGGGCACAGAGTGAGGATGCTCTTTTGGGGCAGGACCACTGAGCTGTCCCAGCTGTTCCTGGTCCTGCCAGCCCATCCCATGCAGAGCAGAGCAGAGAAGCCCCTGTGGGGATGGACAGTGTGGCTGGGAGGAGGATGGGGAAGATCTGGAGGGCACAGCTGGGATGGAGAAGGCTCTGAAGAGGCACCCCTTGAGTTCTGGTGTGGAAATCCTGGTGATTTCTGCCCAGCCAGGTGGTGGCTGGCACTGGGGTGGCATTACCAGTTAAACCCACTGGAATCTGGGGGAAGTGGCAGGGGAGAAGCACTGGCCAGGGCACACAGGTCTTGTCCAAGGCTGGATAGGGCTCAGCCCCAAGGCTGTCCCCAGCCCTAAAGGTCTCTCTAAACCCATCCCTGCTTTGCTGTCACCACCCAGAGCCAGGGCAGTTCAGGAGGCTTAACACTGGAACTGGAGGAGCTTTCCCATGGGATATCCATCAGGGCTTTGCTGGATCAGGCTGCTCTTGCACTCATGAAACTTTCCATGCCAACTGTTTCCATCTACCCTGTGCCACTCATGATGCTCTTTCCCCCCTGCTCTGTCCCTTTAAAAGTGGCAGGATTTGTTTTAAGTCCTGTTGTTGCCTTAGCACAACCTGTAAAAATCCATCAGTTCATAAGTTCACTCCAAATTCCACCGGAACTCCCAAAAAGCAAAGGGAGGGAGGGAAAACTGATACATTAACTGCTTTGTTCTGAGCTCCTAACATAGGGCACAGCTTTTGAAAGCAGCCTGGGAGCCAGGGGAGGGCAGTTCTGCATCACAAAGGTGTTGTTTGTCCCTCTTCCTGGTTTGTCACCTGCATATTCACAGCCCCCCTTCCCATCTGGGTGCTGCTGCTGCCCAGAGGGAGCTTTGCATTTGTAGAGACTGGGCCATCAAAGGAGTTCAAGGTGCCTTTGGTCTCCTCCTCAGCACAGTCTCTGTCCTGGTGTCAAACCACTCAGGGGCTCTTCTGTGGATACAGTGATAATTATTAGCAGGGATGCTGTTGCTCTTTCCCAAGGTGGATATTCCTTCGTGCTCTTGGTGTGAAATTCTTTTCTCCTGCTGCACCTTTGCACTCTCAGGCTTCACCAGCAAAGTCACATCAGAGCACTGGGCTGGTTCCCTTCTCACATCACTGACCTTGCAGGGGATTCCAGGGCTCTGGGATGGTCATTTCTCCTCTCCCATGGGCTTCTGCAGGCTCAAAGTGTGCTGGAGAAGGCTCAGAGGCATGGCAGACCCTCACATTTCCTGGGGTTCACCACAGGTTTGGGAGCTTTCCTGGTTTCCAGGCCCCATTCCCAGTGCTCCCAGTTCAAACAAGCCTCCCTGGAATGGCATCCAGCCCACAAATGGAGATGCCAGGGTTCCCATCAGGAGCCCACACCAGGTTAAGGTGCTTGGGGACACCTGGTCAGTCTCAGAGTTCTGGCAGGGATTGGCACAGTCACTGTGACCTGCTCCTCTCTTGGCAGCAGCTGGAGACCAGCTGGGAAAATCCCAGAGCACCTCAGCATCACTCCATGTCCACCTGCAGCAACTGAGCAGAGCCTCAGGTGGGATTCACTTCACCCATCACACATCTGCAATTTCCACATCTCCATCCAAGCCAGGGGCTCTTGGCTCCTTCCTTTGAGGGGAACTGGGCACTTCCTTCTGCTGCAATTCCTTTCTCAGGTGTTTGATGGAGCTGCTGGAATCCTCTGTGCCAATGGAGGAGTTGAGGAGACCAGCTCAGAGGTACCCCACAAACATCATCCAGGTTTAGTCAGAATACACCCAAAATAAAAGTCTTTGCACATTTGCCTCTTTCCTAGTGGTTAAAATCCACAATTCCTGTTGCACACGGGTCAAATCACATCATGGACTTTTTATCCATCATTTCCCTGTATTTTACCATCTCTTTGGTGTATTGGAATGGGTGCAGGGACATTCATGACACCCAGGCTGGTACTAAAAACCTCTAGACCACCCCTCTCCTCTGGAAATTCCTGTTTTGTCCTGTCTCAGCCCAGCTGCTGAAAGCCTCAGCAGTTTGAGGGTTTTGCAGCTTCCTCTGTAAGACATTTCATCCTGCCTTTAATCCAGGACACTCCAGAGTACAAATGCATCTTCCTTGTGCTCTGAGACACATCCAGAGCCTCCCACCACCCCCCAATCCCACCCACAAGTCATTACCTCAAGATTGTCATAGAACTTTATCTTGAAACTTCTTAAAGAGAGATTTGAAGTGGTTTCTCTGTGGCTCTGTCCTGACAGTTGTCTTGGCAGGGGGATACAGAAACAGAGGTTTCTGCATTTCAGGAGTTCTTCTGACTTTGCTTTGCTTTTTCTAAAATCAAACCCTTTTCCCTTTCCCCTTTTCCCTTTTTTCCCTGTTCCCTTTTCCCTTTTCCGTTTTTTTCTCTTTTCCTTTTTTCCCCTTTTCCCTCTTTTCCCTTTTCCCTTTTATCCCCTTTTCTCCCTTTCCCCTTTTATCCCTTTTCCCTTTTCCCTTTTTTCCCTTTTCCCTTTTTTCCCCTATTCCCTTTTTTCCCTGTTCCCTTTTTTTTCCCTGTTCCCTGTTTTCCCCTTTTCCCTTTTATCCCTTTTCCCTTTCCCCCCCTTTTCTCCCTTTCCCTTTTTGTCCCTTTTCCCTTTTTTTCCCTTTTCCCTTTTTTCCCTTTTTCCTTTTTTCCCCTTTTCCCTTTTTTCCCCTTTTCCCTTTTTTCCCCTTTTCCCTTGTTTCCTCTTTTCCCTTTTTTCCCTTTTCCCTTTTTTTCCCCTTCTCCCAGTCTATGCCTCTTAATTTCACTTTCCAGATTTGCATTTCCTCTACATTTCTGCTGGAAGATGCAGTTTCATGGCAAAAGTTTTGCACACCCATCTTTGCAGGGAAGTCAGCATCACCCAGCAGAATTCCCCCCATGGGATGGAGCAGGGAGGGAGGGCAGAGCCCAGCTCTGCTGCAGCTGAGCCTGTCAGACACATCCAAACTGCTCTGGGCAGAGCAGGAGCTCCCTGTGCTTCCAGAGGGGTGCACCTTGTCTAATAGAGACATTTCCAGAGGGGTGGGAAGCAGCAGTGAGGCTCCTTGAACAGCTGCCAAACTTTCCTTTCAGTCTGTCCCTCTGCCCCCACGAGAACAACAATGGAGCCTGTTGCTAGACAGGGTTGTGTGGCATGACAGAAAGCAGCTCTAAATCCTCAGCAGGCTGGGAGAAGGGAGAATTCCTTTTTTTTTTTTTTTTCCTGAGCCTGCTGGAGCTGGAGGAAATGGGACAGTCTGGACAGGTAGGAGTCCATCCACAACCCAGTGAAGGTCAGGGAAATGCCACTGGGCATCAGATAAGGTTTGCAGAATTTATTGGGAGACCCACAGCTCCTCCAGAGACACAAAAATCTGGTTAATGCTGTTTTTTTGGGAGATTTGTGATTGGTTTTGATCCCTCCTGGAGGGAGAATCTTCCCGAATATTTTACAGTGAAGCTTCATTAAGAGTTAGTGGTGAGAGATGAGATACAGCTCATCTGACATCTGTCAGACTTTTACTTAGGGATGAGATGAATCCCATCCCAGTTTTCCCAAATCATTGCCTGGTAGAGGATCCTGGATGACTGGGACAAAGATATCTCCCTTTAGACAGGTCAGGTTTGGCTTTGAAACACTCCTAAAAGTTAGGAGCATTTGAGCATCTTATCATCTACATAGACATGTGGAGTGCTGAAAGAGGATGTTCCCATTGGAGGACCCTTCAATGTGAATTTTTAGTGACCAAACTACCTTTAAAAAAACTCTTCACTTGAAGTCCTGGTGTTGCTTTCCACAGGTGTAGAAGAATTGAGCAAAAATCCCATATCTCAGCAGGGCATTTGAAGGGAATTCTTGTGAAGTTTCAATTTCTGAACAGCCATGGAGATGAATTTGGTATGGAATAAGTTGCATTAGTGATCCAGAGCAGGGGAGCTGGGTACCACATTGGTCCCATGGATTTGGGATGGTGAGGAGCCATCCTGAAGAATCCTTCTGTGAGTCATAGAATCCCAGAATGGTTTGGGTTGGAAGGGACTTTAGAGCCCTCCCACTATCCCAGGTGGTTCATCCACACTTTTGATATATCCTATTATTTTCCTACAGCCAAGGATTCAGGGGCTGGGGAGCTCAGCCCAGCCTATTCCCTTTCCCAGCTGGCTGGAACAACTTCTGCTGATTTTTTAGATCTGTAGGGAAAGGACCTGGCAGCCCAACCTCCAGCCCTGGGAGCTGCTCTGCTGCAGCATTAGCAGGGCTGTGCTTGGGTCATCCCCTGGGAAGATTTGCTGCTGGGAGTGCTCAGACAAAACAAGAGGCTGGGGAAGGACAGGAGGGAAATTTGGCAGAATTCGTGCTTTATGTCTCAGATTTATTGATGGCATTGCTGCAGTGTGATCAATTAGCTGATTTTATTGAGCTGCCCCTCGTCAGTGGGTGGCAGTGACTGGTCCATGAACACCCTCAGCTCATTGTGAGTGTGAGGAGAAGTGGATTAGCTCTGTTGCTTTTTTTGAAGTGCTTATTTCCTCTCACGTGCTGCAGAGAGAGCAGCACAGATTTAGCTGTCTAACCCTCAAACACCTTGACTTAGCTGAGATCCATCCCACTGCAAAATTAGGCAAAACCACTTCCACCACCATTAAATCCAGAAATCACCTCATCCATCCTCACGTGCTCCGGGCTGGATTAAATCTGAATTAAATCAGAATTCTGAAGAAGCCATGGATATAAGCAGCCAGTTAACACTGAGTCATTGCTGACAGGAATATCATCTGGAGAAGGAAGGAGCTCACTGGATCACTGCTTTTTCCCTAGCAGGATGGCTCATGGATATTAGTGGGTTGATTGCAAAACCTCAAAGTCCCTTGCAACAGAGGGCTGAGGGCACGGTGGGTTTTGCCTGGGAGAGAACAGGGCCCAGACAGATGGGGCAAACAAGTTGAAAGAGAGCAGATAAGGCACATTAGCAGCAGATTGGGGATCAGACAGGGAAATGCTAATTCGGTGGCCACTGGAAGCCTCGGTGAGTTGCCCACGGGCATGTGGGGAGTCTGTGATGCCAGGGAGCAGCCAGTCCATCTGTCCTGCTGACCCGAAGTGGAGTCTCCTGGGGAATGAAAGGGTCAAGCTCAGCCCAGCACAAGGCAGGTGCTTCCAGCACAGCTGTAAACTGCAATTGCCCCGCTGGCCAGAAGAGTTTCCAAATTCTAACAGAGAAACTAATTCAGGGTTTGTATAGACTGGCTTAAATTTACAGCCACGGATACCTCGGTGGTGTCTGCCAGCAGCAGTGAGGGTGGTGGTGGCTCCTGCTGCCCCAGACACTGGGACTCAGAATAAACTGAGGAATTCTGTGCTGCAGAAAATGGGGAAACCAGGCTCTTGTTGGGCAGGGCAATGTGCAAAACCTTGACTACCTAATGAGCTGCAGACTTTGTGATTAACCAGGGGACCAGGTAATTCAGGAGCTAAAACACATCCTTGGGACATGGGACCTCTGGCCATCTTTCCTCTCTGCCCTTCACAAGCCTAAACAAATAGCTGGGTGTCCTGGACAGAGGAGAGTCAGAAAGGTGGAAAATGAGAGTTTCCTACAGGCTCTGGCAGGGGCAGCTGCCCACATCCCATTCCAAGGGATGGTGTGGGGTCACTGAGCAGAGCCAGGAGGAGAGGCTGGGCCAGACTTACCTTGGCTCACTGTTTAAAAAAGAAACAACAACAATTTTTGGGTGAGGCTAAGAGCCAGGGCAGCTGGATGTGTGTGTCAGCATGGCAGGGAGCACGAGTGAGGAGCTGAGGGATGTTCTCTCTGTGCTGATCACAGCACCCTCCACCTCAGAGCTGCACATCCCATCCCAGGGAGTCATCCCAGCTCCCTTGGCAGTCCAGGAATGAGGGAATGAGGGCTGGCACTTCCTGGCTGTGACTCACCAGCCCTGTCAGAGTCAATGTGGGGAGGAAAGGATCTCTCTGAGGTGTCCAGTTGGGAGCCTGGCTCCTGCATGAGCAAGGTTAGGTCAGATGGTTTAATTCCATCATACCCAAATCCTTAAACTCATCCTGCCCTTGCTTCCCATGGACAAGGAATTTGTGTTTCTGCAGAATTCTCTCATTTTTTTTGGGTTCTGTGGTGTTTCAGTGCAGAGGCTGATTCAAGAAAAGTGCTCTTGCAAAGGCACCATTTGTTGAAAACTCAGTCATTTGGACTGATTTTTTGTAACCAGTAGTGGAGGCACCTTGGCAGAGACCACCCTCAAAACCAGCCATGATTCTGATCCTGAAATCCCTCACCAACTCCTGCTGTCTTCTGAGCTTCACATTTTCATGGTTCTGCTGACCTTGCTGATAAGATCTGTACAAATTTATTCATATGCTTGTGCTGTCTGGTCCTCGAATTCCCAGACTGTTTCTGTTACTGTGAATGAGGAAGAGTTGGGTTTATCTTAAATTTCCTTGATCTCAGAGATGCCAGGAGAGGTGCCCAGGATTTTCTTTGATGCCAGAAGAATACAGTGGCATCAATATAATGGAAGAGTGAGAGAAGTGATGTGAACTCTAAACTGACTAAACTTCAGGTCTCTACACAGGTTTTGCCATTAAATCTGTCTGGGTGCTAAGTTAGGCATGAACTTAGCCTTGGGCATTACTGTGCTGAGTTGGACTTTATTATTAATCTTAGGAAAGAATAGACAGAGACATCTCAGGTGTAATTTGTGTCATTTTCAGCCATGTTAACCCTTTTTCTGTGGAATTCAGGCTTTTCCAAGGTGTTTTCATGCAGACCTGTAATTGCTTGTGCAAAGGGACTGATGTCCCAGAGGGGAACCCAGGCTGGGGGCAAGGAGGGGCTCATGGAAGGGCTCTCAGACCCACTGCTGCTCTGATCCATCTCTCAGAACTAGTTTCTGCATGATCCAAGGCTAAAGCAACCCTGCTGCCTGTTTGTCCCCATAATGACATTTCAGCCTCTTGGACCCACGAGCTTCATTTGCCAGAGGTTCTGAAAATGTTAAATATCCACCAAATCTCACCAGAATGGGCAGTTAAATGGGGTAGAAATGTGAGCAGGGTCCTCCCAGGGGCTGGGTGTGAGCATCCATGTACCCTGGGCGTCCCAAATCCAGACAGAAGAGTCAGTGCTCACCAGTTCAGTGCCCACAGAACTCCTGGTTCTGATTTTTGTTTTCTTTGATCAGCTTTGGTTTCATAGAAACCCTCTGAGTAAAGAACTTCCCCCTAACATCTCCTTTAAATCTCTTCTCATTTAGTTAAAACTGTTTCCATTGCCTAATCCCTTTCTGCTCATGTAAAAAATCCCTCTCCCTCTTTTTTTATAAACCCCCTTTAATTAGTGTAAGGCCCCAGTGAGGTCTTCCCTGTTCTCCAGGCTGAACAATCCCAGCTCTCTCAGCCTTTGTAGGATGATTGCTCCAACCCTCTGATCATCAAGGGTTTCTCCTTCCTTCCTTCCTTCCTTCCTTCCTTCCTTCCTTCCTTCCTTCCTTCCTTCCTTCCTTCCTTCCTTCCTT